>AWOL01S0021355.1:23564-37890 GCA_000715115.1 Nicotiana otophora | reverse complement strand
GGGGGGGGGGGGGTAACAAAATAAAGAGCACCCAATCTTGTTTAGTTCTCAAACGTAAATAATGATGACCCCATTTTTGGATGTCACAGGATTTGATGTTCTATAAGATCTCGACACTCAAGCATTTTCCTCCAAAGATGTGACCCATCCCTCCAAGGAACTATCATCGGATTAAGCTTCTTGCAATATTTTTGACTCATAAATGAGCTCCATAGGCTAGGTTTGGTTCTGAAATTCCACCACAACTTACAAAACAATGTTTTTGACATATCATGCAGTGATCTAAATACCACACCTCCTTCTTCACAAGGCATTCACAAAGTATCCCAAGATGCCCAATGCCTACTTTTATTACCCACTATATCACACCAAAACACCTGGGCAAATATCTTGTGTAATATGTTTATCACATAGGGAGGAGGATTGACAGCTGAGAGGAGATGAATTGGCATACTCTGAAGGACATGTGAGAAGAGTACATCCCTGCCTTCAGTGGATAATATCTTTCCCTTCCATGCTCGTAGTTTGTCCATTATTTTACTGATAAGTCCTTGATAGTAGTCCATCCTTCTCCTAGCATAGACGATTGGACATCCAAGATAGGTAAAAGGGAAGTCTTGTTTGGATATACCAATGATCCTTTCTACTTTGTTCACCACCTATGAAGTAGTAGAATGGTGCATGTAAATGGAAGACTTGGACTTGTTGATCAACTGTCCCGATGCTATTTCATATGCAGTCAGAACTTCCATCACTAACTGTAATAAAGTTGCATCTGAAGATGAGAAAATAATAGTATTGTCTGCATATGCTAAATGGTTTATCTTAGGACTCCACTTTGGTAAACCAAAATCACATAAATACAAATTCCTATGCAGTGCATTTAATCCCCTCGACAATGCTTCAACTGCTAATATGAACAAAGTAGGAGATAGAGGATCTCCTTGCTTCACCCCTCTTGTTGATTTGAAGAAACCATAAGGTTGTCTATTCAGTAGCACAGAATACCAGTTGTTCGGTATGATCCCATACACAATGCCAATAAATCTCTTACCAAATCCCATTTTTCTTAATACCTTAGTCAAACATAACCAAGATAATCTGTCATATGCTTTTGTCATATCGATCTTTATCACTACATTTGGTCCTGCCCTCGTTCTCTGTCTAATATCTGTAATTATCTCCTGTGTCAACAATACATTCTCCACAATACTCCGTCCTTTTACGAAGCCATCTTGTTCATCTGAGATCTGATTAAGGAGATAGCCTACTAACCTTTCATGAATAACTTTGGAGAATATTTTGTTGATAAAATTGCTGAGGCTTATTGGTCTCATGTCTGAAAATGTATTGACTTCCTTCTTCTTTGGCAATAATACCATATTTGTGTGAGTCACAAATTTAGGAAATTCTTGGCCATTAAAAAATGCCTTCACCATGTCAACTATATCATCTCCAATTATGTCCCAGCATGAGTGAAAGAAGCTGCCAGAAAACCATCAGGTCCCCCTGCACTTTCACCATTTAGTCCAAATACAGCCTGCTTAACTTTCTCTCTCGTAGGTTGCTTCACTAGTTCTTGGTTATGATCTTAAATCACCATAGAAGGAACATGATCAGTGATCCTAAAATATGTAGGTACATTTTCCTCCTTGAACTGATTCTCGAAGAACTTGACTGCCTCCCCAGCCATTTGCTCATTTCCTTCAAGCCACTATCCAGCGCTATTTTGAATTCTACCAAGTTGCAATCTTATCCTTCTTCCATTAACCTGTGCATGAAAGAACTTGGTATTATGATCACCATCCTGGAACCAATTCATTCCAGATTTCTATTGCCAAAATTGCTCCAGTGCTAGTTATTTGATCAGTTCTGCCTGAACTTTTTGCAGCCTCTCAGGATTTAGTTCTGTAGGATTTTGTTCACACTGTACTAACACTACCTCCTCCAAACTTGAAATCTTTTGGAAGATATCCCTATATGTAGCTTTGCTCCAGATTGATAAAGCCTTCTTTAGCTTCTTCAACTTATGGTTGAACAGAATGAAGGGATTAGCCTCAAAGTCTGCTTGCCAGTTCTCTTTAACAACATCTTTAAAGGTTGGATGTTTGATCCAGAAGTGCAAGAATCAGAAAGCCTAGCCTTATTTATCGGAGTAGAGTTAGGACAAGAGATCAACATAGGACTATGGTCAGAGCCTATCTTAGACAGGTGTGTAATCTCTAAAGCAGGCCATAGTTGCTGAAATTCTATATTAGCAAAACATCTATCCAACCTTTTGAATATACAATCTTCTTCAGCTCTTCTATTCCACCAAGTATAAATACTCCCCTTGAAACCAAGATCAGTGACATTGCAAGTGTTCATACAGTATCTAAAATCATCGACTTCATTCAATGACACCGGCAGTCCACCAAACTTTTCTTCCTGGTCCCAAATAACATTAAAATCTCCCCCTATGAGCCAAGGTATATACATATCCCTAGCTAATGCATACAATGAGTCCCAGAGTTCGATTCTCTCAATTGCATCACATTTTGCATATACAAATGTCACCATAACTGATCTATAGGTATCTATATTTGCCAGCTTCAGTGTTAGCTGTTGTTGCATATCAATAATCGCCCCAACTTCATGATCTTCATCTATAAATGCCCATATCTTATTTGAAACATTAACAAAAGTTTGTAAGATTCCCAGTTTTCTCCTATATCTTTCCAGCTTTTTCCTCTTTTGCATTAGCTCCATCAAACCTATAAATTGAAACTTGTACTGCCTGTACATATTGACAAGCCTTTCAAAGGATTGTTTTGTGTTTACTAACCTAATATTCCATATTAAAGCATTCATATTTAAACATGGGACTTAGATACAATCCTTCTCGTTTGAACCCCAGTTGGAATTGAGCTAGGATTATCCTTTTGCTGCTTCTTTCTACATCTGCCAGCTGACTTTACCTTATCAATCTACCTAGGTGAAAGGTCACTTTGTCTTGCTACATTCATGAAATGTTAAGCAGTCGATTCTTCACAAAGATCTTTTTCTTTCCCTATCCGATTATCTTCATAACCCTTGACTTCCTGTTGAGGAATCATTTGATTTCTTATAGGTTTATGGATCATATTCTTGCTACTATTCTCCACTATATTTCCACTAGGTTCAATCACAGGATTAACAATTTGATTATCCAGCCCTGTATCTTGATTAATGTGATTAATTTCCACTAGCTGCTTGTTCAAATCTTTAGCAAGAGCTGCATTACTAAATTTTGTATCATGTATTCCAGTTCTTCCAAGTACATTGGGGTCCTCCATTTCCCTATGATCCACATTGTGAATTACTGAGGTTGTATGCAGACACTTGCTAGTGTAAGAAATCTCCACTGTCTGGACTTCTTGTTCCTTCGATACACCTATCAAATTAGCATTCTCCTCTTGTTCAATAAGATTGCCCATTGAATTCAGATCCTCCTTGTTTTTGTCTCCATTTACCCTTTGTACTCATCTCCTCCTTCATCATCTATTGATTCCTTCTCACCACTAACACCTTTAGGCAGTTCTCCTTCATCTGAATCTTCTTCAACCTGATCACTCCACAGTTTCCCTAGTTGTAATCGATCATTCTCCTTAACAACACCAGCTTCTACATTTGTATCAATGGATTGAGAAGGAATTTCCTGCCAGAACTAGTTGGTTGCAAGATTGCCAACAAAAGTTCTACTATCCCATTTAGCTGTTGACTTTCTTTGAACTCCATCAGAAACAATATTCCCCTTACTATTAGGATTATCCCCTACTTTTGAAGTATCAATCCTAGTTGACTTTGGTGTAAACACCTTAGCTGCTGGATTTAGTCTCCCAGTTTCTTTAGGATTAGGACTTTTCTGGACAGAGTTGTCCTCCATCCATTCCAATTGGTTGTTTTCATTAATCTCACCATCTTCCACCTCAAGTATAGCAAACTTATTAGTTGTTTGGACCTCTTGTCCTGTATTTTTATCCACAGGAATAATCTCCTTCCCATTTTGTTCATGTGCAGCAGATTCATTAACTTTGTTTTGTACCCTCCTGTCTCTTACTTCTTTCCATTGTGCACCTACATTTCCAACTACCTTCCCACTCGTAAGAACCATCAAAGGTCCTTGTTCATTTGCCCTTGTTTCTCCCATACTCATTGCCACCCCGTTGATTTAAATTTACTATTACATTAGCCTGATCCACTTGCCTCCCTTTGTCACTAGAGTCCATAAGTTCTGGATGTAATCTCCACTATTCAAACATATCTTACTATTACATATCTTCTTGATCATGCCCTTGAATTTTACATTCTTTACAGTACTTAGGTAAATAAATCATACTTGATCTTCACCCATATCATACTAGATTAGACTTTTACTTCTATCTTTACAAGTGTTTTTTTGTAAATATTTTTATTTTTATAATTATTTGATTTTTCTCTTAGTGGTTTTCTAGTTCTCTCAGCATGACATCTAGGATAAAATTGTAATGATTCAGCCGGTTGTTTTGAGTATTGTAACCCCCTTCCCTCATTTATCGCTTCTTATATGTTCATTTGTGGTTATGTAACATGATGGGCTAGTTGGTTTGGTTCCGAAGATATTTTGGAGTGAATTGGGACACTTAGTCCTAAGGTTGGAAGCTTAAGTTGAGAGGGTTGACTGGAGTTTCAATTTTGTGTAGACGACTCCAGATTGGAGTTTTGATGGTCCTGATAGATTTGTATAGTGATTTTGGACTTAGGAGTATGTCAGGATATTGATTTGGAGGTCTGTAGGTCCGTTTTGACTTGAATTGGCGAAAGATGGAAAGTTGAAGGATAGGAAGGTTGAGACGTTTGAACAAGAGTTGACTTTATTAATATCAGGTTTGGATTTTGGTTATGGGAGTTGGAATAGGTTTGTTGTGTCCTTTATGACTTGTGTGCAAAATTTGAGGTCAATCAGAGATATTTTGGTATGTTTCGACATTAGTTTTGGAAGGTGGAAGTTCAATAGTTTATTAGGCATGAATTGGGGGCGATTCGTGATTTTGATATTTTTCGATGTGATTTGAGGCTTCAACTAAGTTCGTATCGTGTTTTAGGACATGTTGGTATGTTTGGATGGGGTCCCGGGGGCCTCGGGTATTATTCAGATCATGTTCGGACTCATTTTGGACTTTGTTGAGCTGCTGATTTTCCTGTATCTAGTTTCTTTATACACGTTCATGAGGGAAGGGTCGTGATCGCAAAGGGTCTTTTGGTGACTGGTGGAATTTGTACTTCATGTTCGTGAGAGAGGGGACGCATTCACGAAGGTTGAGGTTGGTTGTTCATCGCGAACGCGTGATATATGTCGTGTTCGCGTAGAAGGGAGGTAAGGCTCAGGGGTGGCAGGTGTTTGTTCATCGTGATCACGAGGCCTGGAACGGGAACGCAAAGCTTTATGGTATTTGGTAATCGCATACGCGACTGGGCAGTCGCGTTCGCGTAAGAGGTTTCTTCAGCTGGAAATTTTTGTGCTTCGCGAACGCGAGGCATTTTCTGCGTTTGCGAAGACGAGCACCTGGGTAGAACGTTTATAACCCAAATCGAAGGTTAGAGTATTATTTACACATTTTGAGCTGTAGAGCTCGGTTTTGGGCAATTTTTAGGGGATTGTTTCACATCATTTTTGGGGATTGTTTCACATCTTGGCTCGAGGTAAGTATTTTTGACTCAGATTTGTTCATCTATCATGATTCCATCCTTGTTTTTATCGTTTATTTAGAGAATTAAAGTGAAGAAATGGGGGATTTGGTGGAAACGTTTCAAAAATAAAAAATGAAGGTTTGAAGGTCGGAATTAGATAATTTTGGTATGGTAGGACTCGTAATCTAATGGGTGTCAGGAAGTTTTGAATTTTGTCGGGTTCCGAAGTGCGGACGCGGGGCTGACTTTTGGATTTTGATAAGGATCAAAACTTTATTGTTTGTAGTTATTTACAACGGCATTATTTGTTGATAATGAGTTATTTGTGACTAGATTCGATTCGTTTAGAGGCCTATACACATGGGAAGGGCTTGTTGGAGTTGTAATTTGTGCATTTTGAGGTAAGTAACACTTCTTAGCTTGGAACTGAGGGTATAAATTCCTGGAAAATGTGTTATATGGTTTGTGTTGGGGTAATGAACATGCTAGGTCACGGGCGTGTGGGCATACACTGTGGTAATCATGATCCGGATGGATTTCTTGTATTGTGTTGACATCAAGTCCTATTTTATCCGTGTAATTCCTACATGTTAGAATAATTGAGTTGTGATTCATGTTAGAAATCACGTTTATGCTATATGCTTATTTAATGGAGACCTACTGAGGTTATTTCTTCTATTTTGAGATATATCTGCTTTAAATGCAATAATGTACTCAGTCAATACCAGTAGTGGGCGCATGCACAATGATATATATATATATACACGTGCTTTGGTGAGGGGAATTAATGCCAGGCACTCGTACAATGTTGGGTGGTTGTGTATGTGATTAGTGGGTATTTGAGATAGACAGATTGAGTACTCTGAGAGTGTGAGTACCTGGGAATATCACTCTGATACCTTACATTTGACATGCATATTTGACATGTAGGCATAGAGATTTACCATTCCTCATGCTAGCTATACTTGATATATTATTATCAGTGTTGGTCTTTAATTGTGAACTTGAAAGTATGTTTAAATTATGTACCATGAACAAGCTGAATATGGAAGTTTATCCGAGTTGTTTATTTTTATTGTCATTACATTACCTGTGTTGTCATCATATTGGTTTTGACTGTATCCTTCTGAGCTTGTCACTACTTTCTGCCCAAGGTTAGTCCTATTACATATTGACTACATTGGATCGGTTGTATCATACTACGCTCTGCATTTTGTGTGCAGATCCAGATACATCTGGACGAAGTGATTGCTAGATTGGTGCTAGTACCTGCTCGGAGACTTTGAGGTAGCTGCTATGATGCCCGCAGAACTTGATTCTCCTTCCTTTCATTTTATTCAATACTACTCTATTATTCTGACAGTTGTACTATAGTTTCAATCTATGTTGATACTTATAGCATGTTTTCCCAAGCTGAAAAAATAACTTATTTTGAGAAGTAGTTTTTTCAAAAGTACTTTTGAAAAAAAGTACTTTTGGAGAGAAGCAGTTTGTGTTTGGCTAATCACTCTGAAAATCACTTTTGAGCAATAATTTGTGTTTGGCCAAGCTTTTCAAAAAGTGCTTTTAAGTATCAAATTATGAATAAGGACATGAATAGATTTACTTAATAGTTAATATTATAAGTAAGTAAATAATCTCAAAAATTTATTATTACAGGCAATAATTAAATCTTTTCATTTTATTTAAGTAAAATATGAAAATAAAATTAAAAAGTACTTTAATTCTTTTAATATTATTCAAATATATTAAAAATCATTCAACAAATATAAAAACATTCACCCCTAAAGTCACTATATATTAGAAAACTATCCTAAAAATAAGAAGAAATACTTATACATCAATATCCTAAGTATTAGAGTTAACGGTTGTTTTGGTATATACTATATTTTGTTAAGGATATTTTTGGTAAGAACAAAAGTGAAAACTGCTTCTGCTTCTATTTTTGGGAAGAAACTACTTTTTTTTGCTTATCAAAAACTGCTTCTGCTTCTTCCCAAAAGCACTTTTTTCCCCAAAAAAGCTTGGCCAAACACCTTAAGTTAAGAAAACAAATTGCTTTTGGGAAAAAAGCACTTTTGGCCTTTGGAGAAGCTTGGCCAAACAAGCTATTATAATGCTCATGTACTCCTTGACACCAGATTTTGTGGTGATTGTAGTGGCATTTAAGTTATTTTTATCAGATATTTATGAGATTTTCCGATGTTTGTTTATTAAATCATATTTTATTCAAATGGTTAGTTGTTATGTGCTTGTCGGCTTGCCTAGCAAGTGTGTTAGGTGCCATCACGACAAGTTTAGATTTTGGGTCGTGACAAGTTTGTATCAGAGCTGTTAGGTTACTTAGGCATCATAAGTCATGAGCAGGTTTGGCAGAGTCTTGCGGATCGGTACAGAGACGTCTGTACTTATCTTTGAGAGGTTATTGAACCGTTAGAAAACTTCACTTTCTTATTTTCTTATCGTGCGAATTTGTTAATTTCAAAATCTGAACTTCTATTCTTCTATTCTCTCACAGATGGTGAGGACACATGCGATCAAATCAGGCGGACGGCCACCACTACCACCAGCTAGGGCCGCGAGAGGCTGGGGCCGTGGTAGAGGCTGAGGTGTGGCTCGTACAACAACTAGAGAAGCACCTGTGTTGCCACTAGTTGCTTCAGATGAGGAGCAACTACCAGATATTATTGAGCCGATAGGACCAACTCAGGCACCAACTATGCCCATTGTGATCCCAGGCCTTCAGGAGGCTTTGGCACAGATTTTGACTGTATGCACGAACCTTGATCAGGCAGTTTTGGTTCCGACTGCACCATCCACCTCTCAGGTCGGTAGAGGTTCTTAGACTCCCACCGCCCGTATTCCAGAGCAGGTATATCAGGGACTCCAGACACCGGAGGCACTACCAGCCTAGCTGGTTGCAGCTACTCGGGCCTAAGTTGGCCCACCTATGAGTGATGAGGAGCAGAAGAGACTAGAGCGGTTTAGGAAGCTTAAGCCTCCAGATTTCAGTGTGGCTGAGTAATAGGATGCTCAGGATTTTATAGACAAATATCAGCGGATCCTTCACACAGCAGGTATTTTGGAGACCAGTGGAGTTTTATTTACTACTTTTCAGCTAATAGGGGCAGCCTACAGATGGTGGGAGGCCTATGAGTTGGGCAGGCCAGCCGATGCAGCACCGCTTACATGCCATGAGTTCCCGGTTCTCTTCCTAGAGAAGTTTGTCCCAAAAACTTATAGAGAGGAGTTACGGAGGCAGTTTGAGCAGCTACGCCAGGAGGGTATGATAGTGACTCAGTATGAGATGAGATTTTTAGAGTTTGCTCTTCAAGTGGTATGGTTGGTTCCCACTGAGAGAGAGAGGATTAAGAGGTTCATTAATGGCCTCAACTATCGATTACCCTTCATTATGGCTTGGGAGATTGCGATGGGTGCAAGGTTTTATGAGGTGGTTGATATTGCTAGACACCTAGAGCTGGTTCGAAGTCAGGAGTGTAATGAGAGGGAGTCCAAGAGGCCTCGTAGTTCAGGTGGTTTCAGCAGTGCCTTATCTAGAGGATAGTGCCATCACAACAGGGGTCATTCTTATAGTCCCGCTCAGACGGCTCGTCCGGTTCATTGTGGTGTATAGTCTAGTCATGGTTCATACAGTGCTCGTTTGGGTCAGTCATCTTTCAGTTCCCTCCTAGCCTAGAGTTCATCCCGCGCTTCATTAGTTCAGGGTTTGTCAGTACCTGGCTCTTCTAGTGACTATTCTGGTCTCGGGGTTCGATTTAGTCCCCATCGCAATTTATAGATTGAGGCTACTATGAGTGTGAAGAGTTTGGGCATGTGAGGAGGTATTGCCCCCGTTTTATGGGAGGTCCAGTTTAGCAGAGAGGTCAGGCTATGAGTTCTGCACTAGTTACTTCACCACCCGCCCAGCGAACTCGGGTTGGGACTCAGGCAGCTCGAGGTCGCCTTAGAGGGGGAGGTTGATCAGGTGGTGGTCGGGTTCGATACTATGTTTTTCCCGCCATACCAAAGGCAGTTGCTTCAGATGCAGTGATCACATATATTGTTTCAGTGTGCTATAGGGATGCTTTCATATTATTTGACCATGGTTCCACTTATTCATATGTATCATCATACTTTGATCGCTATTTGGATATGTCCCATGATTCCTTAGTTATGCATGTTCCTTTATCTATACCGGTGGGTGATTCTACTATTCTAGAGCGTGTGTATCGGTCGTGTGTGTTGACTATTGGGGGATTAGATACAAGAGTTTATCTTTTAGTGCTTAGTATGGTTGATTTTGACATGATTCTAGACATGGATTGGTTGTCACCATGTCATGCTATTCTGGATTGTCACGCTAAGACCGTGACGTTGGCGATTACGAAATTTCCTAGGATTGAGTGGAGAGGTTCCCTGGATTATGTTCCCCGTAGAGTGATTTCATATTTAAAGGCTCAACGGATGGTTGAAAAGGGATGATTAGCATATTTGGCCTTTATAAGGGATGTTATTGCTGATACTCCTACCATTTAGTCTGTTCTAGTTGTGAGGGACTTTCCAGATGTGTTTCGTGCAGACATGTAGGGCATGCAACCCGACAGGGACATTGATTTTGGTATTGATCTGGTGGCGGGCACTCATCCCATCTTAAGGAATTGAAAGAACAACTTCAAGAGCTACTTGATAAGGGGTTTATGAGGCCTAGTGTGTCGCCTTGGGGTGCACCTGTTCTGTTTGTGAAGAAGAAGGATTGAGTGCACCGGTTCATGAACAAAGTTACAATTAAGCACAAGTACCCAATGTTGCTCATTGATGACTTATTTGACTAGCTTCAGGGCGCTATAGTGTTCTCTAAGATTGATTTGAGGTCTAGGTATCACCAGTTGAAGATTCAGGATTCTGATAATCTGAAGACGACATTCAGGACCTGCTACGGTCACTACGAGTTCTTTGTGATGTGTTTTTGGCTGACCAATGCCCCACAACATTTATGCATCTGATGAACAGTTTATTCAAGCCATATCTTGATTATTTTGTCATAGTATTCATTTATGATACACTGGTGTACTCATGCAGCCAAGAGGATCATGAGCAGCATATGAGGATTGTACTCCAGACCTTGAAGGAGAAGAAGCTTTATGCTAAATTCTTCAAGTGTGAGTTTTGGCTTGATTCTATAGCATTTTTGGGGCACGTGGTGTCCAATGAGGGGATTAAGGTAGATCCGAAGAAGATTGAGGCAGTTCAGAGTTGGCCCATACCATCTTCAGCTACTGAGATACGAAGTTTTCTTGGCTTGGTCAAATATTATTCGTTTTGTGGAGGGTTTATCGTCCATTATTGCACTGTTGACTAGATTGACCCATAAGGGTGCTCCATTCAGGTGGTCTAATGAGTGTGAGGAGAGCTTTCAAAAGCTCAAGACTGTCTTGAGCACAACTCCAGTTCTAGTTTTGCCTTCAGCATCGGGTTCATATATGGTGTACTATGACTCTTTTCGGATTTGTATTGGGTGTGTCTTGATGTAGGAGGGTAGGGTGATTTCTTATGCTTCATGCCAGTTAAAGCCCCATGAGAAGAACTACCACATTCATGATTTAGAGTTTGCATCCATTATTCATGCATTGAAGATTTGAAGGCATTATCTCTACGACGTGTCTTGTAAGGTATTTACAGATCACCGGAATCTACAACACTTGTTTAAGCAGAAGGATCTCATTTTGAGGTAGCAGAGATGGTTAGAGCTATTAAAAGACTATGATATCACCATTTTGTATCATCCCGGGGAAGGCCGATGTGGTGGCCGATGCCCTGAGTAAAAAGGCGGTGAGTATGGGTATCCTTGCATATATATTAGTTGGTGAGAGACCACTAGCATCACATGTTCAGGCCTTCACCAATCAGTTCGTCAGGTTAGATGTTCGGAGCCTAGTCGGGTGTCACGCCCTGACCTCTAGGAGCATGACCGGCGCTCAACCGAGATACCCCAGTCAAGAAAGCCTGTACAATGCCTTCTACCCTAACTTACCCATGAATAAAGAGAAGATAAATTTCGTTAATTAGACAATGAGAAGATCATGTGAACAATACCAATTCATTACTATTAGTTACGTCATTTATAAGTCTCCAAAATATTACATTACACATTCATAATTTTAGTAGAACATGTGATACAATTACAACATCTTTAGTTTGACTTTTCCAACATCAATATACAACCCCCACCATTTCTACGGAGCCTGTAATGGATACAACAAAGTAGTATGATGGTGCTGGCAACAAGGCTCCGTCTATACCTCCAAAACACTATTCATAGAAGGCAAAGGATACAGGGGCAGCTCAATAAATATGGAGGCCTAAAGCAAAACTTCAATGAGGGGCCTTTTTTTTAATATATAAAAGGAAAAATTCATATATAATTTCATTTAAATACTATATTTTTAGTTATTTCATGTTCAAAGTTATTAATAATTTTATCTAATCCATTTAATTTCTCTTGAGATATACACGCTGTAAGGACCCGTAAAAATTTTAACCAAAAACTTGGGATTTCGTGGTGCCAAGTTAGATTCCTGCGTTATTATAGTAGAAATTCTTTGCGGTGAGATTGCGAGCCGAGGTTCAGACTTTTTAGATTGAACAGTACCCTACGAACTGAGAGGAAAATATTTCGCAGAAGAACGCATATCTGCGGCCCATTATGCGGCCGCATAATCACTCTGCGGACCGCTTAATGGCCGCAGAGTGAAGCAGTAAGTTTGGCCAATTTGAGATCAGTTTTGAGGTCGATTATGCGACCGCATAATCGATATACGGACCGTATATTGGTCGCATAATTCCTCATAGGTTTCTGCGGAGGGAGTTCTGCGGTGCATTATGCGATCGCAGAACAAGTATGCGGACCGCATACTGGTCGCATACCCGAGCCAAATGTTTAGGCCCCTGAGGGCCATTTCTGCGGTCACTTTGTGGACCGCATAACCATTATGCGGTCACATATGTGACCGCAAACCTATGTCGGTGCACCATTTTTCTTAATTTAAAACACGACCCCCATTTCGTTAAAACAACCCTTAGGTCTATTTTGAGCTCATTTTCTGATACTTCTAGCGTGAGAGAGAGAGGGTTTAAGAGGGAGGGCCTAATTTTCATCAATCAATCTTCAACCATCACTCAAAGCTTAGAAATACTCAAGTAGAGCACCCCATTTCTTCATCCAAAAAGGGTAAGATTTCATCACCCCAGCTCTTAATTTCAAACTTAGCTATAATGGGGTACTATGGTAATACTTCATGGGTATGAGAGTGGTTCATCTTGCATGCATGTGACAAAGAGTGTGGGAAAAATAATACTAGAATTGGTGTAAGTTCCAACTTGATTATACTAGAATTGTTTGCCTTAGTGTGTTTGATTGAAAGATTCATGTTCCCTCATTGTTTTAGATGGTTACCATGTCATCATGCTATTTGAGAGCGTAATTATGATTTTCCAAGCTCCTTCCCTTATGTGTGAAATGCCTTATGTGATGGTACTTATCGACATGAATGATAATGTTATTTGAACAAACAAAAAGGGAAAGACTTGAATTATAAAATGTGCCCAAGTGCCAAGAACTACTTAATAAATGAGGTTGTTTGTGCCATGTAATGAATATGGGAAAGAAATATGAATTGAGTGGACAATTGAAAGAGGTTATGTCTCAAGTGAGATGGCTTAGCCGATCGGGCCGAGATCGGACGCCATGATGTACACATGGTAGCATTTGTATTGGCATTATTGAATTACATTGTGGATATGGATATGTCTCACTTGAGATGACTTAGCCGGTCGAGCCGATACCGGACTCCGTGTAAATATACGGTGGCATTGTGAGTTGTGGCTTGGCACTAAAGATTATTAATATNCGTATATTGGTCGCATAATTCCTCATAGGTTTCTGCGGAGGGAGTTCTGCGGTGCATTATGCGATCGCAGAACAAGTATGCGGACCGCATACTGGTCGCATACCCGAGCCAAATGTTTAGGCCCCTGAGGGCCATTTCTGCGGTCACTTTGCGGACCGCATAACCATTATGCGGTCACATATGTGACCGCAAACCTATGTCGGTGCACCATTTTTCTTAATTTAAAACACGACCCCCATTTCGTTAAAACAACCCTTAGGTCTATTTTGAGCTCATTTTCTGATACTTCTAGCGTGAGAGAGAGAGGGTTTAAGAGGGAGGGCCTAATTTTCATCAATCAATCTTCAACCATCACTCAAAGCTTAGAAATACTCAAGTAGAGCACCCCATTTCTTCATCCAAAAAGGGTAAGATTTCATCACCCCAGCTCTTAATTTCAAACTTAGCTATAATGGGGTACTATGGTAATACTTCATGGGTATGAGAGTGGTTCATCTTGCATGCATGTGACAAAGAGTGTGGGAAAAATAATACTAGAATTGGTGTAAGTTCCAACTTGATTATACTAGAATTGTTTGCCTTAGTGTGTTTGATTGAAAGATTCATGTTCCCTCATTGTTTTAGATGGTTACCATGTCATCATGCTATTTGAGAGCGTAATTATGATTTTCCAAGCTCCTTCCCTTATGTGTGAAATGCCTTATGTGATGGTACTTATCGACATGAATGAT
>AWOL01S0021347.1:11092-50281 GCA_000715115.1 Nicotiana otophora | reverse complement strand
TTTGCAAATCTGTGACCAACTTATTGAAACTGATGATATGTTCATTCATTGTGGTACCAGGAATATAGGTGAAGCGAAACAATCTCTTCTTCATGTACAATTTATTTTGACTGTTTTTCTTCAAAATTTTATCCTCCAGTGCTTTCCATAATTTACTTGCAGAAGTTTTCTTTGTGTATGGATATTTCTGCTCTCTAGCAAGGTAGGATCGAATGGTACCGCAAGCAACACGATTGATAATTTTCCAATCTTCTTCTCCAATAACATCTGGCTTCTTTTCTTCAATGGCAAGATCTAGCCCTTGTTGAAAAAGAACATCTAGAACCTCGCCTTGCCACATCCCAAAATGTCCTGACCCGTCAAAAATTTCTACCGCAAATTTCGCATTTGACACAATTCTTGTCATAAGCGAAGATGCCAACGATGACGTATTATTGACACTTGATGTAGATTCTTCTTGTTTATTGTCTTCCATTTTGACACAAATATTATTTAGTAGCTGACGACACAAATTAAGATTATTTCCTTTCTGGTGTGGAAGATCAGACTAAGCTGCAACCACAGAGCATACTCAGACAGAACCTTGACTCAATTACCAAGATAGATCTTTTCTGATGTGGAAGATCAGACTATGCTGCAACCACAGAGCATACTTAGACAGTACCTTGGCTCTGATACCAATTGTTGCGGAAGCCAAATGTATATAGTGTGAATGAGTCACAACTACTATACCAAAGATTATGACAACCGCTAAATAATAAACAAGACAATAAGACAACNCATAATTTGCTTGCAGAAGTTTCCTTTGTGTATGGATATTTCTGCTCTCTAGCAAGGTAGGATCGAATGGTACCGCAAGCAACACGATTGATAATTTTCCAATCTTCTTCTCCAATAACATCTGGCTTCTTTTCTTCAATGGCAAGATCTAGCCCTTGTTGAAAAAGAACATCTAGAACCTCGCCTTGCCACATCCCAAAATGTCCTGACCCGTCAAAAATTTCTACCGCAAATTTTGCATTTGACACAATTCTTGTCATAAGCGAAGATGCCAACGATGACATATTATTGACACTTGATGTAGATTCTTCTTGCTTATTGTCTTCCATTATGACATAAATATTATTTAGTAGCTGACGACACAAATCAAGATTATTTCCTTTCTGGTGTGGAAGATCAGACTAAGCTGCAACCACAGAGCATACTTAGACAGAACCTTGACTCAGTTACCAAGATAGATCTTTTCTGATGTGGAAGATCAGACTATGCTGCAACCACAGAGCATACTTAGACAGTACCTTGGCTCTGATACCAATTGTTGCGGAAGCCAAATGTATATAGTGTGAATGAGTCACAACTACTATACCAAAAATTATGACAACCACTAAATAATAAACAAGACAATAAGACAACAATAAAAGAATACCAGAATTTATGAGGTTCGGCCAATTTTGGTATAGTAGTTGTGACTCATTCACGCTATATACATTTAGCTTCCGCAACAATTAGTACTCGTATTCATTTGATTTGTCCATATTTTTTCAGGAAGAGTAGTAATTTTTCAAGAGGAGCTTCAATGTATCAAGGGGTGACAAGGTTTGATACTCACTACAATTCAGTAGGCAACTTTAGAATTGGAAATGAAGTTCTGTTGTTACTGAAACTGAAAATCGCCCTTGTTTGATCTTCGCTTTAGCAGACACCATCAGTGCGAAAGCTGAAAAGCTCGATCGGCCGAGTGGCTGGGAACAAGGACCTTTATTTGGGGACATTTAGTGAGTGAATTTGACTACTAACTTGCTCTGTGATTCCTTTCCTCATCCGAGATAATGTAATTTTATTTTGAAAGTGTGCACTTAGATTCAACTTAAACTCTTAATAAGGATTGTTCAGTATTATAGAGGCATAATTTTTTTTAAATCTTTTCTGTTAGTAAAACATGGCAAGTCTTAAAGTTTGTAGTAAGGCTGATCACGAGCCAACAAGAGCATGTAGAGAACTTTATGTCAGCAAGGCTGGCTTTTACTCATGAGGCTGTCTTTTATAATGGGAATCATTCACTTTGTATACTGCCTAATCTAAGTCTAAATATGGTTCTCTCTCTTTCTGCTGTTTTTCCTCCCTTATCTTTGTCTTGTTATACACTTTCCCCTGTATGAGAACTGCTCCTGCATATACTTGGCTGACTTTTCAGTGGAACTGCGTTTCAATCTCATTGGATCAAGGATTTAACTTATACACGACACAAATTTCTTTTTATACGATCATGTACTTTATACTATTGTGACTTGTTACCTACCTTATTTTCAAGTTATTAATCTCACTTTTTAAGAACGGTTGTTTCTAGTGTCATTTAGGTGATGTGGTAGTCCCTTTTTACACTATAAAAGTTAAACTCTTGGATCAATTCTGTAGGTACCTAAGAAGAAGCTGCAGAGGCCTATGACATTGAATTTTGAGGCGTACATGCTATGACAGACTTTGACATATCAACGTATGATGTAAAGCGTATAATGGCTAGTAACAGTGTAGTAGTCAAAAGACACAGAAACAAGCAAAGTAATCTTTCATTCAAAAAGGTAGGAAGGAGGAGAGTAGATTGCCCATGGCACTATAACAACGGATAGCAATTTGCAGTTCATATACCAAATGTACACCAATTATTTCAAACCTTCAATTGTCGAGAGAATCTATTGAATCTACTGTTAGAACTTCACTTCGAACGCAATTTAGCCAATTTAGCTAATGAATCAAGTAATGGACCTAGAGTACCATCCAATCTTATAGTGGAACCATTCTTAACCCACATATGAAATGCTAAGCTGGTTATGAAGATGCCTGTCCCTAGGAAAAATATTCCTAGGCCAGCATGGTTGACTTGGGCGATGGGTGCTTTAACCTCCTCTGTCTTCCTTGGAAGGACATAAAGGTTGTCATATTGTAGCGCAAAGATATCCAATTGGAGTAGTAGCTCATCGTCTACAGTCACATTCGGTTGGATAAAGATTGCACTTTTGAGGCCTCATCTTGTTCGGGCACCATATTGTAGAAATCCTCCCTGCTCTTGACAACTAGAACTAGAAATAACTTTGGGATGGACTTCGCAGCTTCTTTCAGCTTCTTTGAGGATGCCGGACGGACGCTACTGCTGCCAATCTCATGTGTGCTTGATGGTGTCTCTTGTATAGCATGTGTGAGGCTGGATCCACTCAAAGGGAGAGCACTAGATGAACTGGTTGTCCGCACATTTTGGTTATCAGCATCCATTGTCTCATGTGTTGTTTCGCACACCCAAGACAAACAACTTTTAAAATATTTCTGCAATGCATCGAACACACCTACAAATGAAAAGGACTGTTAGAGCAGAGAATTAACTCTGAGAATTGAAAGGGACTGCTACCATAACTGGTTTAGCAGAAAAAGACGAACAGATTTATATTTCTTCGAAAAGAGGCCTCTGACATTAGCAAATTTGTATGAAGCAGATGGCAGCAAGTTCCCAAAGGCTCTCAATAAAACTCATGGCCTAAAGCCAAATTTTAATAAGGGGCCTTAATTTTTTTTCTTTTTTGTGTATAGTATAGTTATCTTGTAAAATATAGTATTAATATTACATTTCTTTCTTTATTTCTTTCTTTTTGTCTATAGTATAGTTATCTTATAAAATATAATATTAATATTCACATTGGCAAGAAAATTCAAGTTAATAAGATGTTAGCCATCCTTTTTGTTCGGCGTTATGGGGCCCCACGAGCCAATTCGTTACCTTGGATTTTATTGTAAAAAATATTATTTATCAATATGAAGATTTGAGTATCGTAATTAAAAGTTCTAAAATATTTCTATTGTTAAAAGATAGATAGTATTTCTTTCCATTTTTATAAGGATTTTGTATTCTTTTTTCTATAAACTTAAATATTGTCTAACCGAAAATAAGATAATAAATCCACAACTAAAAATATTTTTGGGGCCCCAAAATTTAGGAGGCCTAAAGCAAAGGCTTTACTAGCCTCCCCTTGAGCCGCCCCTGCAAGTTCCTCCTCTGTTTTTCAGAACCAAGGAGGAACTATGTAAATGACACATGACATAAAATGAGAATTCAAAACCATTTAGGACTAGCAATTCAAACTAGTAAAACTACCTGAAAGACAAACACAATACAGATATCACATTTTAAATCTGATAAACTCGCAAGATAAATAATGGCAGAACTTGCTAACTTTGAAATTACAGCCTAAACCTCTCTATGAATTTATCAAAGCTAGTTTTGCAGAAACAGTAAGACATTGTTATTGTGTTGTAACAGGATCCTGTTAGGCGTTAGCTATAATAGCAAGTGATTTCAGAGTAGAGAAGTTAGCAACCAACAATGTGTAAATTCGGAAAATGGTCAACGTACCATAAATAACAGATTAGGATACATCATTGAAAAATAATGCAAAGCTATGATACTAAATAAAGTACAGATATATGTACCACCAATCAATATCAGAGTGACTGAACTGAAATCATCACCATTACGCAGATTTTAGTCCATGCAAAGAAATTTATGAAGTACTAACGCAACGAGAAAAATGTTATACCTCACAGCCATCTCCCAGGAAGGAATCAGCTCCCAAGCTCACACTACTGTCTTGATTATCGTCATTCTCATCCTCACAGGGATCAAGCATGCTCTTAAGCTAAGAAGAAACCACAGAATGTGAATTGGTTGAACATTTAACTGAAAACTACTATATCCTTCCTGCAATAACTGCCCCATACCTTGAGAGCTAATACAAAATTGTAACGACCCGACCGGTCGTTTTGAGTTCTAACGCATCATTCGGCGGTTTGAGGCCATGAGTAGCTTCACTTCGGATATTATGACTTGTACGCGTGGTCGGAATTGAATTTCGGGAAATTCGGAGTTGATTTGAAAAGAGGATTCTAATTTCGGAAGCCTTAAATTGGAGGAATTGACTAAAGTTTTATTTTTGAGTAAAAAACCTTGGAATCGGGATTTGAAGGTTCCAACAGGTTCATATGATAATTTTGGACTTGGGCATATGCCCGGAGCGGGTTTTGGATGATCCGGGAGCGTTTCGGCGCCTATTATGGAAGTTGGCATTTTGGAAGAATTCCCTAAATTTGAGTTGACGTACATTTCAATGTTATTGATATCCGTTTGGGATTCCGAGTCTGGGAATAGCTTCGCATGATGATTCTGGCCTTAGGGGCGCGTCCGAAAGTGGATTTGGAAGTCCGTAGGTCATTTTAAGGTCATTTGGTAAAAGTTAGAAATTTGGTTAATTTGAGAAGTTTGACCGGAAGTGGACTTTTTGATATCGGAGTCGCATTCCGATTTCGTAAGTCGAAATATGTCCGTAATGTCAATTATGACTTGTGTGCAAAATTTGAGGTCAATCGGACGTGATTTGATAGGTTTCGGCATCAATTGGAGAAGTTTGGAATTTCAAAGTTCATTAAGTTTGAATTGGAGGGTGATTCGTAGTTTCGATATTTTTTGGCGTGATTTGAGGCCTCGACTAAGTTCATAATGTGTTTTGGGACGTGTTGGTATATTTGGTTGAGGTCCCGAGGATCTCGGGTGGATTTCGGATGGTTAACGGATCGAATTTGGACTTGGAAGAAAAGCTGAAACATTTGTCTTCTGGTGTAATCGCACCTGCGAGGTTTTGGCCGCGGGTGCGGAGCCGCAGAAGCGGCCAAGAGGGTCGTAGAAGCGGTTCTGGCTGGGACCGAGTTCCGCAGAAGCGGGACCGCACCTACGCACGTGGAGTCACAGAAACGAAGGCGCAGAAGCGCGTAGGGGGCGCAGATGCGGGGGTTGTTGGGCCGAGCTTGAACCGCACCTGCAATGAAATTTTTGCAGGTGCAGAGCCGCAGGAGCGGCTGTTGGACCGCAGAACCAAAAGTCGGGCTGTGCAGTGTCATTTTAAAGACGAAATTTGGCCATTTTCCTCCATTTTTCTTTTGGATGGGCGATTTTTGGAGCTCTTGGAAGGGGATTTTCGTCATCTATGTCAAGGTAAGTGAATCCCACACATTGTGAGTTAAATACATGGTTTATATAAGGATTTAAACATGGAAATTAGTAGAAATTTGGGAATTTTTAGAAAAACATAGAAATTGGTATTTTTGGAATTTGACCACGAATTTGGGCATGGAATGGGAAATAAATTATATATTTGAGTTCGTGGTGTCATGGGTAAAGTTTATCTTCGAAAATTTTCAGAATCCGGGAACTTGGGCCCGATGGTGGTTTTATCAACTTTTCGAACGGAGTTGAAAATTGTTGTAAATAGGATTATAATGAGTATTTGAGTATATATTTATGGAATTTCTCAATTTTTGACTAGTTTCGGAGCGTTGGACGTCGGTTTGAGTTGTCGGAAGGCCTTGGGAGCCGGTTATGGAATTTCGGAGCGAGGTAAGTCTCCTTTCTAACCTTGTAAGAGGAAAATAACTCCATACGTGAAATAATACGATATGTGCTTCTATTTGTGGGGGCTACGTATGCACGAGGTGACGAG
This sequence comes from Nicotiana otophora, assembly GCA_000715115.1. NCBI lineage: Eukaryota > Viridiplantae > Streptophyta > Magnoliopsida > Solanales > Solanaceae > Nicotiana > Nicotiana otophora. Next base: position 43,745 of record AWOL01S0021347.1, on the reverse strand, counting down.
AGTCCGTGCGTAGCTACTATTATGCTAAGTTCGGGTAGTCTAGGACCCAAATCATACTATACTTGAGATATTTGCAACCTTATTATTAATTTAAATTGCTTAAATCATACTGAACTTGGTAAATGAATTTTTAAAAGGTTAAACTTCGTTTTTCTTGACCGTTAAATGAGAATTGACATTTTCTTGGATAATTGCTCCTTAAAGAATTCTTGATTGACTGTTGAATGTGTTTATCTTCTGTGGAGCGGGTCGAACACCTCGACAGATTAATAGATGCATCTATGGTTCGTGCCGTTCGACCCTCGGCAGTGCACAGTTTAAATATTATGTTGGATCGGGCCGTACGACCTCAGCATGATTTGCGCATGATTAAATTGATTGCTTTGGAACTTACAATAAATGATATTACCTCCTTGACCTGAGATAAATTGTTAAATAATGGGAAATAAATTTGGAGATTTCTTAATTATAAAAGAATTGCCTACTTACTTCAAAATATTGAGCTTGCAACCGTTTTATATAATCAATACTTAATTATATCATTGATATCCTATTTATAGACCATAGTAAGTGTCGAACTCGACCCCTCGTCACTACTTCTTCGAGGTTAGGCGGGATACTTACTGGGTACGCATTGATTTACGTACTTATACTACACTTGCTGCATATTTTTGTGCAGGTACATATATGTTTAGTGGCCTTGTGGGAGTAGAAGCGCAGTTATGGCGGGGACTTAGGTGAACTGCATTCTACGATCCTCAGCCAGCAGAGTCTCCTTCAGAGTACTTACATTTTTTTTCCTGTCCAATTTGTATTCCGGACAACTATTGTATTTTATTTTATATTCCTAGTTAATGCTAATGCACTAGTGACACCGGATTTTGGGATGATTATGAGTTATTCTGTATTGAATTTGTTTAAAGTATTAATATTTACTCTATAAATCCCCATTCTTTACTATTTAAATTGAAGGAAAATATGATTTCAAAAGTAATAAAATGAGAACCCAATTAAGTATTTGTTGTTGGCTTGCCTGACAGTGGTGTCCGACGCTATCACGACTTTTATATATTTTGGGTCGTGACAAAAATGCTTGCTATTAACATTGCCGACGTCCATTTCTAAAGGACTTTTGGTCCATGGGTTGAAAGCTTCCTCTTCACTGCAGCTTCTAAAGAAAGGAGGCTCATAATCACCAGGCTGCACAGCCAAAAATTTCTGGTACCAATCTTGTTAAAATCATACATGTAAAGGAAGAGAGGAAAGGCTACAAAAGTTGAGTGAAGGGCATATCAGCTAAATTGTTCTAGCTATCCAAAATCAACTGCATGAGACGAAAACCAGGGTAAAAATTTGACAGTTATCAACACTTCTTTCATTGGTTGAGATAAACTTGCATGGTGACCCTTTCTTCAGTCCAAGATTGACAGTTATCAACACTTCTTTCATGTCAGAGTTTGAATAACAGAAAGAAACTACAAGTAAAGAACCAGCTGCATCAGTTATCCTGAAGCTTTAAGATTATAGTTTCAGAAACGATATAAAAGTAACATAGGACGGCTATTTTTTAGCTTTGTCCTAATATCAAGCCATATATTCTGCAATACATCATAAACTCCGACGAACAACAAAGAATCACAACTGACAGGGCTGACCATAAAGTTTTACACAGGGAATGATAGACTAGCAAAGAGAAACATGCCTTTTTCCATCAAATCAGTCCGTTGGCGTGAATCAGCATCCATGGGCATGGTTTTTTTTTTTCCATCTCTGTTTATGAAATAAGCATTGACAGAATTAACTCAGAGAGAACAGAAAGAGACTGATAACATGATAGGTTTAACTGAAAAAGGTTTCCTATAGCAGGAAAGGATTTATCATTAAAATATTTCTCCAAAAAAGGGCCTCTAACGTAAGTAATTTCATATAGAGCAATTGGCAGCAGGTTCCCTATCTGTTTTTCAAACCAAGAACGAATAGGTAGGGATTAGTATGTTAATGATGAAAGAGATAAAGTGATAATTCAAACTGGGATAATACCCGGGGAGAACAAACTCAATACAGATTATCATTGTAAATCTGATAAACTAATAAGGTAATTCATGGCAGAACTTGTTAATTGAATTCACAGTCTATTAACGGGATTATGATGGTGTATTGACAGTAACTTGATATTGAACTTATCATAGACGAGATCTTATCAAACCCTTCTTAATACAATATTTGAGACTTTAGGTTCTTAGGCACCTAAGATCAATAACAAACAACAACAACAACCCAGTATAATCCCACTAGTGGGATCTTGGGAGGGTAGTGTGTACGCAAACCTTATCCCTACCATGGGGTAGAGAGGCTGTTTCCGATAGACCCTCGACTCCCTCCATCCAAGAACTCTCCACCTTGCTCTTGGGGTGACTCTAACTCACAACCTGTTGGATCACTAAAAAAGAGATCTGAAAAACAATCTAAATTAACAAAAGCTAAAGATGTAATCAAACGCTCTAAATAACAACTAAGATTCCAATCAATTACAATTGACTACACATAGGCTTTATGTGTGGCGAGCGCCTATAGATAATTATTGTTCGTTATTTTATTCTAAATATTTGGGGAACAGATGCGAGCCTTCTTATAATAAAGTGAAATTTTATGATAAATCAAATCGAATTATGATTAATTACAAGCAACTATGAAACATAATTTTGCTTAAGAAAATTATATAATAGCAATCTTAATTAGCCGATCATAGTTAGAGATGAAAATAAAAAACAATGAAAGGATGAATTTCACAGTACATTTAGAAGTCGCACCAACTCAATAATTAACGATGAAGGTCGATGAATTATAAAACTAAACAAATGTAAATTCAGTAAACAAAATAAAAGTAACTATAAACTAAAGAAAGGAATCAAAGCCGATGAAAGTAGTTGAAATGAGAAGCATTCTCGGTTTAGCGGTAAAAACAAAAAACAGGATCAAGTTCACAGGACATTTACTAGGAGAAGAGAGTCTTGCTCCGTAATGTCTGATTCCTTCCCATTCCGAGCCAGAACCTTTAAATTCAATAAAAAAATCAAAGTGCAAAAACTGAAAGGATGAATTTCACAGTATATTTACAAGTCACAAAAAAATCAATAACGAAAGTCGATGAACTATAACATTAAACAAATTTAAATTCAATAACAATATCAAAGTAACTATAAACTAAACAAAGGAATCAAAGTCGATGAAAGTAGTTGAAATGAGAAGTATTCTCGGTTTAGCGGAGAAAATAAAAAACAGGATCAAGTTCACAGGACATTTACTAGGAGAAGAGAGTCCTGCTCCGTAATGTCTGATTCCTTCCCATTCCGAGCCAGAACCTTTAAATTCAATAACAAAATCAAAGTGCAAAAACCGAAAGGATGAATTTCACAGTATATTTACAAGTCACAAAAAAATCAATAACGAAAGTCGATGAACTATAACATTAAACAAATTTAAATTCAATAACAATATCAAAGTAACTATAAACTAAACAAAGGAATCAAAGTCGATGAAAGTAGTTGAAATGAGAAGTATTCTCGATTTAGCGGTGAAAATAAAAAACAGGATCAAGTTCACAGGACATTTACTAGGAGAAGAGAGTCATGCTCCGTAATGTCTGATTCCTTCCCATTCCGAGCCAGAACCTTTAAATTCAATAAAAAAATCAAAGTGCAAAAACCGAAAGGATGAATTTCACAGTATATTTACAAGTCACAAAAAAATCAATAACGAAAGTCGATGAACTATAACATTAAACAAATTTAAATTCAATAACAATATCAAAGTAACTATAAACTAAACAAAGGAATCAAAGTCGATGAAAGTAGTTGAAATGAGAAGTATTCTCGATTTAGCGGTGAAAATAAAAAACAGGATCAAGTTCACAGGACATTTACTAGGAGAAGAGAGTCATGCTCCGTAATGTCTGATTCCTTCCCATTCCGAGCCAGAACCTTTAAATTCAATAACAAAATCAAAGTGCAAAAACCGAAAGGATGAATTTTACAGTATATTTACAAGTCACAAAAAAACCAATAACGAAAGTCGATGAACTATAACATTAAACAAATTTAAATTCAATAACAATATCAAAGTAAGTATAAACTAAACAAAGGAATCAAAGTCGATGAAAGTAGTTGAAATGAGAAGTATTCTCGGTGTAGCGGTGAAAAAAAAAACAGGATCAAGTTCACAGGACATTTATTAAGAGAAGAGAGTCATGCTCCGTAATGTCTGATTCCTTCCCATTCCGAGCCAGAACCTTTAAATTCAATAAAAAAAAATCTAAGAGCAAAAACTGAAAGGATGAATTTCACAGTATATTTACAAGTCATAAAAAAATCAATAACGAAAGTCGATGAACTATAACATTAAACAAATTTAAATTCAATAACAATATCAAAGTAACTATAAACTAAACAAAGGAATCAAAGTCGATGAAAGTAGTTGAAATGAGAAGTATTCTCCGTTTAGCGGTGAAAACAAAAAATAGGATCAAGTTCACAAGACATTTACTAGGAGAAGAGAGTCTTGCTCCGTAATGTCTGATTCCTTTCCATTCCGAGCCAGAACCTTTAAATTCAATAACAAAATCAAAGTGCAAAAACCGAAAGGATGAATTTCACAGTATATTTACAAGTCATAAAAAAATCAATAACGAAAGTCGATGAACTATAACATTAAACAAATTTAAATTCAATAACAATATCAAAGTAACTATAAACTAAACAAAGGAATCAAAGTCGATGAAAGTAGTTGAAATGAGAAGTATTCTCGGTTTAGCGGTAAAAACAAAAAACAGGATCAAGTTCACAGGACATTTACTAGGAGAAGAGAGTCATGCTCCGTAATGTCTGATTCCTTCCCATTCCGAGCCAGAACCTTTAAATTCAATAACAAAATCAAAGTGCAAAAACTGAAAGGATGAATTTCACAGTATATTTACAAGTCACAAAAAAACCAATAACGAAAGTCGATGAACTATAACATTAAATAAATTTAAATTCAATAACAATATCAAAGTAACTATAAACTAAACAAAGGAATCAAAGTTGATGAAAGTAGTTGAAATGAGAAGTATTCTCGGTTTAGCGGTGAAAACAAAAAATAGGATCAAGTTCACAGGACATTTACTAGGAGAAGAGAGTCCTGCTCCATAATGTCTGATTCCTTCCCATTCCGAGCCAGAACCTTTAAATTCAATAACAAAATCAAAGTGCAAAAATTGAAAGGATGAATTTCACAGTATATTTAGAAGTCAAAAAAAAAATCAATAACGAAAATCGATGAACTATAACACTAAACAAATTTAAATTCAATAACAATATCAAAGTAACTATAAACTAAACAAAGGAATCAAAGTTGATGAAAGTAGTTGAAATGAGAAGTATTCTCTGTTTAGCCGTGAAAATAAAAAAACATCGGATCAAGTTCATAGGACATTTACTAGGAGAAGAGAGTCATGCTCCGTAATGTCTGATTCCTTCCCATTCCGAGCCAAAATATTTAAATTCAATAATAAAATCTGTTATGAATCAACCACAGCCCAATAAGGATATCAGCGCACAAATAGCTATTGGGCCGAGAACAAGCAATATGGTCAGACTAATTTGGGATCCGGGTTGAGTAGTGAGCCCAAGAACTATTCTATTGAAATAGTAGAAGTCAGTGATTTTGGGATTATGCATATTGTTGAGAACTATGTTTCCTCTCATCTCCGTTCTTCTAGCTTCTTCCTCTGTACTATCTCTTTTTGTTCTCCCTCGGCTCTCTCTATCCTTCTTCTCTAAATCTCCTTCTTAGTTCTAGTTTCTGTTATTGTAATGATTGACTCTTTGAGTTTATGAATTAAACCTATCCATTCCCTCGTTTACTTTGTGTCGTGGATTCGGGTTCATAACATTGGTGCTTTCATCATTCATACTCCAATAACAATGGTTTTATTATATTAATTCGGCAGTGGAAACCCAGAGAGTTGGATTCTTTGGGCAGAGCTGTACTTCACCTACCTTGGTGTTGCGGCCAAACGCACACCCAAGTATACGCGCTCGTTAAGTAATAAAGTGACTAGAAGTCAGATGTCGAACCCACGAGGACTTGTTATCAACTATTAACTAGATCAGACTATCCTAATTATCTAAACATGGATTAAACCCAAAAATTATGATGTTAAAGTAATTAAACTAAAAAGAAAATAAATAATGAACTCTGAATAAAGGAAGAACAGATTTTTATGTTATCAATGTAATGAAAACGATCCAGGGTTATGGGCTATCTAACATTCCTATTGTATTCTTCAATTAAATTGACTAACTAATTTATCTAGCTTATTGGTTGACAGGGTTAATATTGCTCATGAGAATCTGTCGAGTTCTTACTCGCCTATTCAAGCTAACATAACGCCTATATGTCTATGGAGTTAGAATCAACAAGAACGCATTTATAATTCATGTACATCAACCAAGCAAGGCAATTAGGTATATGTCTATCCTAATCGCAAATTCATTCCCCGATGCCCAGGTTCAAGAATTTGCTCTACTCAATCCTATATGCAATCTAAAATTTCCACTTTCGAGTTCAACCCTAGATTCGTAAGTAGTATTCAATTGGTGATCAAGCAATCAAATAATTAAGTGCAAGATTGAATAAATAAACTAATATAATAAACTAAGAAATTAAAATCAATATTCGAATAATAATAGTCATGAAAGAACCACAACCCTAGAACGTGAAGTCTAGCTCCACATAAACATGGTAGTAAAATAACAAATCATACAAAAAAATATAAAATTTACTAAGTTTGACCGAAGAAAGATGGAATTTGATGAATTCCGGCCTCCACGTGGCTCCTTGATCTCCCTAGCTCGAATCCCCTTCAAAAAGTACGTTAGCTACCCTAAAAGAGGCGTTTTTGACTTATATATTGTGTACAAAAGTCGTGGGACAAAGTTTCCCTTTTCCTTTTCCGAATCAGCTTCATGGATTGATATTGGGGTGGATGCTTCGCGTCCACCACCTCAGCTTCCACTTCTTCAGCTTCGCATGCTAGGGTGGATGCTTCGCATCCACCCTTTGTTCTTCCATCTCTGTTGTGCCCAGGTGCGGATGCTAAGGCGGATGCCTTGGCCAGACTTCACTGCTAAGGGTGCAAAAAAATACGATTTTTCCTAGGTTGGATGCGACGCATCCACCCTCTTCTCCTATAGCTGGAGCATCGTTTCTTCATATTTTTGCACTCCAAACACCCTAAATCATCACACACAACTCAATTAATCATAACACCAATAATTAACACATGTTGGGCACCTTCAAGATCAAATAGCACCAAAAAGCGGTTAAAACATGAGTAAAGTAATATTAAAACATATAAGAATATGCCCAAAACATGCTATCCAATTTATAAAGGCATCATAATCAATTTTAAAACATAGGGAAGATATTACACATATCAAAGCCTAAATATGCTACTAGGCGCTTAGGTTCATCATTCTTCCTCCATTTATTCCCTACATCCTACTCTAAAAATAACTACTACCCGGTTCAAACTATATCTCATGGAAAAGAATCTAGGCACAAAGAAAAACTACGGGGATTATTACCAACAAAAAGACATACTTTTGTATTATTTTTTTTTATTTTTCAATTTTGTTTTTGCTAGACTTTAATCCCTCAAGAAAATTGTCTAGGAGATCCATCGTCAGGAAAAGGCAATTCGTTTTTTGTTTTTTATTTTAAAATTAATGACCTAAAATACTACACTACTATAAAAAAACAAAAATACGAAACTGAAAAAAATAAGAAATTAACATATTAAACACCTAAAATACTACACTACTATAAAAAAACAAAAATACGAAATTGAAAAAAAGAAAAAAAATTAACATACTAACATAATACTACTAATGATTTAAAGGAATTCTCTCACCCCACACTTAAAAGAGTGCAGTGTCCCCAATATACAAATAAAGCAAAAATAACAAGGGTGGACAAGAAACTCCCGGAAAGGCCAAAGGCCGAAGCACTAGCAGTTCAAGGGGTACTCAAACTTCTCCCAAGGATGGTCCTTTGTGTGGGTACCTCACACTAGTTCCAACCATCTAGCTCGCTTTTGAACACTTCCAGTGGCTTTTCTTCCTATGCTCATAATCCTACAAAATAATAATAAATACTACAAAAAAATAATATAATAAAAATAAAATCAACAAAATTAAAAGAAAGCAGTAAAATTGGGTTGCCTCCCAACAAGCACCTAATTTAAAGTCGCGTCATGACTTGAACCACTTTTTTCTCCACCTTGAACTTATGAATTGTACCCCTAACATGACATCCAGTCTGCGACTATGTTCTAGTAGAGGGGCTACAAAGATAATCAGGCCAAATAATAAATTTTTCACTCTGCACTTCTTGGCCTTTAGATGAGGAATGTAATTTTTATTTTTTGGCATGAAAAATTCAAGAATATAGGCACTCTGAATTGTACCCCTAACATGACATCCAGTCTGCGACTATGTTCTAGTGGAAGGGCTACAAAGATAATCAGGCCAAGTAATAAAATTTTCACTATGCACTTCTCGGCCTTTAGATGAGGAATGTAATTTTTGTTTTTTGGCATGAAAAATTCAAGAATATAGGCACTCTCATCCTCACTCTTTGACTCCCCCATAGGCTCAGATGGCTCGATTACTATCTTACTATCTAAACACAATGTGAAAAAATGATTGGAATGAGGTCTAATGCGTCATAACTCATGAATTGTACTACTATTTACATCCCCATATATACACACACTCAGGTCTCCCAAAGTAATGTTATCTACTCCCTCATATGACTCTAGAGTACTCTTCTCAATATTGGCATCCTCAAGAAAAACATGGTCTAATGATCTGTATTCTCGTTTTAGCTCCTCACTTTGGTATAGAAGATTTTTTTCATCTTCACACAACTCATCATTAAAATTTTGGGCGTTACACGCATCAACCTTTGCACTCAAATCTACATCCAAGTTATGCACATCCAAGCCAAAATTATCAATTTTAGGTACAAGCTCATCTCTCTCCTTAGACCAATAGTAGACAACGTCGTTCCGTATATTCGATTAATTGAGAATATCCGTCCCAATACCAACCTTTACTCCCATATTCAAATTCAGACTTCCCAGAATTCAGGGCATGACAAGACCAAAAAGACGGGCCATAAAAGTCTTACGTTAACCAAGCGTCTTCATCAATAACCTTACCTCCGTATGTTTCTTCCCCATATGTCATGTTGAGAGATCTATAAATACACTAAGAGAAAAATTAAATAGTTATAAAAATAAAAATATTTTCAAAAAGGAAAAAAAACTGCAAAGATAAAAGTAAAAGTCTAATCTAGAAAATAGGCTAATTCTAAGTCCCCGGCAACGGCGCCAAAAACTTGTTGCGGCCAAACGCACACGCAAGTATACGCAGTCATCAAGTAATAAAGGATGTCGAACCCACGAGGACATGTTATCAACTATTAACTAGATCAGACTATCCTAATTATCTAATCAAGGATTAAACCCAAAAATTATGATGCTAAAGTAATTAAACTAAAAAGAAAATAAATAATGAACTCTGAATAAAGGAAGAACAGATTTTTATGTTATCAATGTAATGAAAACGAGCCAGGGTTATGGGCTATCTAACATTCCTATTGTATTCTTCAATTGAATTGACAAACTAATTTATCTAGCTTATTAGTTGACAGGGTTAATATTGCTCATAAGAATCTGTCGAGTTCTTACTCGCCTATTCAAGCTAACATAACGCCTATATGTCTATGGAGTTAGAATCAACAAGAACGCATTTATAATTCATGTACATCAACCAAGCAAGGCAATTAGGTATATGTCTATCTTAACCGCAAATCCATTCCTCGATGCCCAGGTTCAAGAACTTGCTCTACTCAATCCTATATATAATCTAGNAAAACGATCTAGGGTTATGGGCTATCTAACAATCCTATTGTATTCTTCAATTGAATTGACCGACTAATTTATCTAGCTTATTGGTTGACAGGGTTAATATTGCTCATAAGAATCTGTCGAGTTCTTACTCGCCTATTCAAGCTAACATAACGCCTATATGTCTATGGAGTTAGAATCAACAAGAACGCATTTATAATTCATGTACATCAACCAAGCAAGGCAATTAGGTATATGTCTATCTTAACCGCAAATCCATTCCTCGATGCCCAGGTTCAAGAACTTGCTCTACTCAATCCTATATATAATCTAGAATTTTCACTTTCGAGTTCAACCCTAGATTCGTAAGTAGTATTCAATTGGTGATCAAGCAATCAAATAATTAAGCGCAAGATTGAATAAATAAACTAATATAATAAACTAAGAAATTAAAATCAATATTCGAATAACAATAGTCATGAAAAAATCACAACCCTAGAACGTGAAGTCTAGCTCCACATAAACATGGTAACAAAATAACAAATCATACAAATAAATATAAAAATTACTAAGTTTGACGGAAGAAAGATGGAATTTGATGAATTCCGGCCTCCACGGCGGCTCCTTGATCTCCCTAGCTCGAATCCCCTTCAAAAAGTATGTTAGCTGCCCTAAAAGAGGCGTTTTTGACTTATATATTGCGTACAAAAGTCGTGGGCCAAAGTTTCCCTTTTCCTTTGCCGAATCAACTTCAGGGATTGATGTTGGGGTGGATGCTTCGCGTCCACCTCAGCTTCCACTTCTTCAGCTTCGCATGCTGGGGTGGATTTTGTTCCTCTATCTCTGTTGTGCCCAGGTGCGGATGCTAAGGCGGATGCCTTGGCCAGACTTCACTGCTAAGGGTGCAAAAAAATACGATTTTTCCTAGGTTGGATGCGACGCATCCACCCTCTTCTCCTATAGCTGGGGCATCTTTTCTTTATATTTTTGCACTCCAAACACCCTAAGTCATCACATACAACTCAATTAATCATAACACCAATAATTAATACATGTTGGGCACCTTAAAGATCAAATAGCACAAAAAGCGGTTAAAACATTAGTAAAGTAATATTAAAACATATAAAAATATGTCCAACATTACCACCGCACACTTAAACCTTTGTTCATCCTCGAACAAGCCATCACTATAGTAGACGCAACAAAATTAAGCTCCTATCATTCAAAGCACACCACACCTATGACCATGGTTGATTGTAACAATTTAACTCTAGCATATGCATTCAACACACACTTCCCTTTAACTTAAGCCATATTTCAAAAATATTCAAAACAAAAGCAACATGCTCTTAACAATCCTAACCTCAAAACTCGACTTAATGTCACAATGCACTCATGGCTCGAACACCCAACATCAAAGAGAAGTTTAATAACGTAACCTATCCCTCGTGAACACATGTGCCTTCACAACAAAATCAAGGAGAGTGAGTTGAATCCACACATTCGAATCTCATGATCAAATATAATTTAAGGACCCCACATATATCAAAGAAATCACTCACTCTCACAAAGAAGTCACATGCTTGCAATCGGCACCATTGGCTTGCCCTTAATGTAAATCTCTACTAATGTAGGCTCGCTCAAACTAAAATCAATTAGGACTTTTTTTTGGTTGTAATGTGTGCTAAGGGACGGGTATGATATATTTTAGCAATATTGGCTAACCCTCCTAAGCACTTTAACACATCACATGATAAACTTTAAGCGCATTTTCTCAACACCACATCAGTTTCACAAACAAGATCATACCCCAAAAATATTCCCTCTTTCTTTAAGCACTACCTTAATCTACATCCCACTAGCAAAAACAAAACAATAATTTATTCATCTATATTTTTTTTTCAACTATTCTTTTTTCCTTTTTCAATTTTCGCTAGTGGTGTATTGTTTTACAAAACAAGTGTACCTTTTTTTCTTTCATTGGTTCCACTCGAAAGCCACCCAAATTCTCTCTTTACTTCTTCTAGCGATCATTTTACAATTAAAGTGCTTTAAAAGGTAAAAGGATCAAAACAATATCAATTAAGAACAAAAGGGGTATAGGCTCGTAATGTGGGTGCCAAATAAAAGTCTATAGGCTCAAAAGGGTTAACTAGGGATAGATTTTATTTGTAATAAGCAATTAAACTCAAAAAGATCAAAGAAAGCCTAAAATTATTTTTCAAACCAAGCATCACCTAAAATTTCGCTTCAACTCACATACCGGGTAAGTTCTAGACACAAGTACAATACATAGACTACACAAAAACCTCACCACACATGGCACATGACTCACTAAGGGACGGTCCCATTCCGACTCTCAACTAATACAAGTATTCACAAAGACACGAGACATTAAACATTAAGCACAAAGTGAACATAAGTCAAATAAACGAGACATAGGCGCCACAAAACATGCTATCCAATTTATAAAGGCATCACAATCAATTTTAAAATATAGGGAAGATATTACACATACCAAAGCCTAAATATGCTACTAGGCACTTAGGTTCATCATTCTTCCTCCATTTATTCCCTACATCCTACTCTAAAAACAACTACTACCCGGTTCAAACTACATCTCATGGAAAAGAATTGAAACACAAAGAAAAACTACGGGGGATTATTACTACCTAAAAGACAAAAAAGACATACTTTTGTATTCTTTTTTTTTATTTTTTTATTTTTTTTTGCTAGACTTTAATCCCTCAAGAAAAGTGTCTAGGAGATCCATCGTCAGGAAAAGCCAATTCGTTTTTTTTTAATTTTACAATTAATGACCTAAAATACTACACTACTATAAAAAAAAAAAAAATATGAAACTGAAAAAAAATAAGAAATTAACATATTAAACGCCTAAAATTAATCACCTAAAATACTACACTACTATAAAAAAAATAAAAATACGAAACTGAAAAAAAGAAAGAAATTAACATACTAACATAATACTACTAATGATCTAAAGGAGTTCTCCCACCCCACACTTAAAAGAGTGCAGTGTCCCCAATGTACAAATAAAGCAAAAATAACAAGGGTGGACAAGAAACTCCCTGAAAGACCAAAGGCCGAAGCACTAGCAACTCACGGGGTCCTCAGACTTCTCCCAAGGATGGTCTTTTGTGCGGGTACCTCACACTAGTTCCAACCATCTGGCTCGCTTTTGAACACTTCCAGTGGCTTTTCTTCCTATGCTCATAATCCTACAAAATAATAATAAATACTACAAAAAAAATAATATAATAAAAATAAAATCAACAAAATTAAAAGAAAGCACTAAAGTTGGGTTGCCTCCTAACAAGCGCCTAATTTAAATTCGCGGCATGACTTGAACCACTTTTTTCTCTACCTTGAACTTATGAATTGTACCCCTAACATGACATTCAGTCTGCGGCTATGTTCTAGTGGAGGGGCTACAAAGATTATCAGGTCAAGTAATAAATTTTTCACTCTGCACTTCTCGGCTTTTAGATGAGGAATGTAATTTTTGTTTTTTAGCATGAAAAATTCAAGAATATAGGCACTCTCATCCTCACTCTTTGACTCCCTCATAGGCTCAGATGGCTCGATTATTATCTTACTATCTAAACACAATGTGGAAAAATGATTGGAATGAGGTCTAATGCGTCATAACTCATGAATACTACTATTTACATCCCCATATATACACACACTCAGGTTTCCCAAAGTAATATTATCTACTCCCTCATATGACTCTAGAGTACTCTTCTCAATATTGGCATCCTCAAGAAAAACATGGTCTAATGATCTGTATTCTCGTTTTAGCTCCTCACTTTGGTCTAGAAGATTTTTTTCATCTTCACACAACTCATCATTAAATTTTTGGGCGTTACACGCATCAACCTTTGCACTCAAATCTACATCCAAGTTATGCACATCCAAGCCAAAATTATCAATTTTAGGTACAAGCTCATCTCTCTCCTTAGACCAATAGTAGACAACGTCGTTCCGTATATCGATTAATCGAGAATATCCGTCCCAATACCAACCTTTACTCCCATATTCAAATTCAGACTTCCCAGAGTTCAGGGCATGACAAGACCAAAAAGACGGGCCATAAAAGTCTTCCGTCAACCAAGCGTCTTCATCAATAACCTTACCTCCGTATATTTCCTCCCCATATGTCATGTTGAGAGATCTATAAATACACTAAGAGAAAAATTAAATAGTTATAAAAATAAAAATATTTTCAAAAAGGAAAACAAAACCTGTAAAGATAAAAGTAAAAGTCTAATCTAGAAAATAGGCTAATTCTAAGTCCCCGGCAACAACGCCAAAAACTTATTACGGCCAAACGCACACGCAAGTATACGCGATCGTCAAATAATAAAGTGACTAGAAGTCGGATGTCGAACCCACGAGGACTTGTTATCAACTATTAACTAGATCAGACTATCCTAATTATCTAAACAAGGATTAAACCCAAAAATTATGATGCTAAAGTAAATAAAAAATAAAATAAATAATAAACTCTGAATAAAGGAAGAACAGATATTTATGTTATCAATGTAATCCAAAACGATCCAGGGTTATGGGCTATCTAACATTCCTATTGTATTCTTCAATTGACTTGACTAACTAATTTATCTAGCTTATTGGTTGATAAGGTTAATATTGCTCATGAGAATCTGTCGAGTTCTTACTCGCCTATTCAAGCTAACATAACGCCTATATGTCTATAGAGTTAGAATCAACAAGAACGCATTTATAATTCATGTACATCAACCAAGAGAGGCAATTAGGTATATGTCTATCCTAACCGCGAATCCATTCCCTGATGCCCAGGTTCAAGAACTTGCTCTACTCAATCCTATATGCAATATAGAATTCCCACTTTCGAGTTCAATCCTAAATTCGTAAGTAGTATTCAATTGGTGATCAAGCAATCAAATAATTAATCACAAGATTGAATAAATAAACCAATATAATAAACTAAGAAACTAAAATCAATATTCGAATAACAATAGTCATGAAAGAACCATGACCCTAGAACGTGAAGTCTAGCTCCACATAAACATGGTAGCAAAACAATAAATCATACAAAGAAATATAAAAATTACTAAGTTTAACAGAAAAAAAATAGAATTTGATGAATTCCGGCCTCCACGGCGGTTCATTGATCTCCCTAGCTCGAATCCCCTTCAAAAAGTATGTTAGCTACCCTAAAAAAGGTGTTTTTAACTTATATATTGCATACAAAAGTCGTCCAAAGTTTCCCTTTTCCTTTTCCGAATCAGCTTCAGGGATTGACGTTGGGGTGGATGCTTCGCGTCCACCTCAGCTTCCACTTCTTCAGCTTCACATGCTAGGGTGGATGATTCGCATCCACCCTTTGTTCCTCCATCTCTGTTGTGCCCAGGTGCGGATGCTAAGGCGGATAACTTGGCCACACTTCACTGATAAGGGTGCAAAAGAATACGATTTTTCCTAGGTTGGATGCCCACCCTCTTCTCCTATAGGTGGAGCATCTTTTCTTCATATGTTTGAACTCTAAACACCCTAAATCATCACACTCAACTCAATTAATCATAACACCAATAATTAACACATGTTGGGCACCTTAAAGATCAAATAGCACCAAAAAACAGTTAAAACATGAGTAAAATAATATTAAAATATATAAGAATATGCCCAACATCACTTGGCTTCTCCGAAAAGGACTGGTTGCCTCTTCCTTACCACTACCTTGATGGCGAAGCTCTTGCTTGGTTTGGTTGGTTGTTTCGAAATAGGCAATTTTTTGATTGGAATCATTTTAAGGAGAAACTAAGGCTACGTTTTCGCACCCGAACTAGAGAAGCACCTGGCGGGTGCTTAGCCACTCACCAACAACGTAAGCCAGTGGAGGATTTTCTAGCACGAGCTGCGTCTATTCCATCATGGTGCAACATTAGCACCTCACCCTCGCCTCAGTATTGGAATAAGCACTTGAACAACAACAACATGAACGTGGCATACGAGGTGTTCGAGGAAATGCTGGACACCTCCCAAGATGAAGCAGCAGCAGCTGAAACTAACAGGGAAATACTACAAGAGCTCCAAGCTGGTAATATACCGTTGACTAAGAAAGAGGAATTCATAGAGGAAGGCCAAGTGTTCGACGAAATTCTGCATAACTGCTGCTCCAAGGTACTTATTAATGACTCTGATTTGGATTATGGCGACTCAGAGGAAGACATGGTGCTTGCTGAAAATTTCCAAAAAGATACATGTCGGTTGCCTAGTCAAATTGTCGATACGAATTCATTTATGATTTCTTTTGTTGCACGTGAGTATAAGGTTAAAACTAGGATCGTGATAACTACTGGAATCAATTGCCCGTTGGCAGACACCTTAGCATTTTCCAGCCAAGTACTTTCACTGGTACAACACTCTGGCTACGGATGCAAGGGATATTGGACTGTCAAATTCTAGTTATGTGGCCAAGTGGTTTGACACAGGGCAGGAATTTATCATTGCTTCAGGGTATGCATCTCTTTTGCATATTCCTTTAAGTTCTCTATCATATGCACCTACATTGTTTAAAGCAATTAGAAAAAGATGGAGTTATTTATTTGCAAAGTTGTATTATTAGGAGCTGTTTGGTGAAGCTAAATTTGGTATTGAGTCCTTTGATGTCGTGTATCTTGATGGAAATCCCAAATGAACCATTGACAATAACTATATCTCTCCAACTGATGCGGCAACCAATTTTCTGGTACCATTTGCTAGCGGAGATGATGTAGTGCCGAAAGAGATTGTGAGCCCTGCTGAAGTCGCACATCCATTTGAAAATGTCATATCGCTTCACATTCACAAGCGTCCATGTTTGTGAAATTTTTTTGATAAGAAGTTCATGATGGCTAGCAAGGTCTCAAATATTGCGCGATATGTTCCTGATGAAATTCTGTTTGTTGGTTATGAAAAACCAGCATGGGATGAAGAGCTCGCATTAATAATTAAGCAATCATCCTTAGGTGATTTTCGACTTGTAGTTTTGAGTTGCATACTCCTAAATGGCTATGCTACTTTACCTTATGGTACTAAGAAGACAATTTTGATGGACGACAAACTTTCTGTGTTTGGTGATGTTATCATGGAAGCATGTCTGCTTTCTATTGATACTAGTGAGTTGGTAGTCTCACCTTCCAGTGCGAGATCTATTCGATTTGCTTATCCATTTCCTTGTGGTCGCCGAGAGCCTGTAGTATCCCTAATTGAACAAGTTGTTGGAACTTTCGCATTGGGGGACCGCGATCCATGGACTGGTAGTGCACTAGTTTCCACAATGCATATGGAGAATTTCCGGACTCCGAAGAGTAAGGCATTACTACTGCTGGTCTCTACTGGAAAGGTTCGCTCATTTGCATCTTCTTACTCTATGATTAAAGTGTGGGATCCCGGCCGACAATGGTGTGTGAACTTCTATATCAGTGAAATAATTGAAAATATAATTTTTTGTTTGGAGATTAGTGATATATCGCGGAGCACAATTAAAGGTGACAATGTTGATTCACAAGTGGTAGAACTTTCTTGTTTTGGCTTACACTCACCAACAAATGCCTTGACATGGCACTACAAGAAAGTAGGCCTACGACGACATTTAGTTAATGACATGTATAATAAATGTCGGAAAAAAATGATTTATTGACGTTTTCTTAATAAATGTCGAAACTTTTAATGACATTTGATAAAAATGTCAAAATTATTAGGACTTTTAATACAAATGTCGCTATATTAGTAGGTATTTAGTGACGTTTACAAACAAATGGAGGAAATTTCTTACATTTGTAGTTTTTAAGTTTTATTAAACGAAAACAAACAATATGGGACCCGCCTAACTTCTTCTTTCAGAAAAGAAGTCTAGCGTTAGTCTCTTAGAAACCCTAGCAATCTCTCCCATTTCCTCATCCCTAAACACTGATGCTGCAGCGAGACGCAGTCTATGCATCAAGTTTCACAAAATTCTCAATCATTTAACTGTTATCGTTGTTAAGCCACACCAGACAATATAGATTTCTCTTTGAACTTGCTTCATAGCGCTCGATTAANAAAAGCTACATAGACATAGTAGATATTTTCAGGGCATTACGATTGCCCATAGTTGCCAAATGGTTACAAACACTACTAGAAATATTCTTAAAGCTATTACAAACACCATGCTTGTTCTTGATCACTTCTTGTTCAACAAAAAAGGGGGGATGAGCATGGTAAAAACACTTGGTAGAGGGTGGTTTTTTGATAGCTTCCTTGGCCAGCATATGTGCCACTTCATTTCCTTCCCTGAAATTATGCTTCAGGTGTGGGAGCTTCAATTGGTGCATTAACCATCTGCATTCAGAAACAATGTTAGAGAAGTTATAGCTATCCTCATATATAAGCTTGATGACATCCGTACAATCAGTTTCAATTTCCAAATTTAGGAAGTTCATTTCTTTAGCAATTTTTAATCCTCCTAGTAATGCCATCAACTCTGCATGTGTAGGAGAAATTGCTTGGCTTGCTTTGTGAAATCCCACAATCCAGTCTCCATTGCTATTTCGGAATGCGCCACCAAGCCCAGCTGCATTATTGTGACTAGAAAAGGCACCATCACAATTTAATTTAATCATACCTTTGGGTGGTTTGTCCCAATTGATCTCAATTTTGATGTTTTTGAGCGTGAAGGGATTTTTCTCCGTGAAGAACTTGAATTCCCATGCTAGATGGATAATCTTTCTTGATTCCAGGTTATGATTAAGATTGTTGACACTACAAGAAAGTAGGTCTACGACGACATTTAGTTAATGACATGTATAATAAATGTCGGAAAAAAATGATTTATTGACGTTTTCTTAATAAATGTCGAAACTTTTAATGACATTTGATAAAAATGTCAAAATTATTAGGACTTTTAATACAAATGTCGCTATATTAGTAGGTATTTAGTGACGTTTACAAACAAATGGAGGAAATTTCTTACATTTGTAGTTTTTAAGTTTTATTAAACGAAAACAAACAATATGGGAACCGCCTAACTTCTTCTTTCAGAAAAGAAGTCTAGCGTTAGTCTCTTAGAAACCCTAGCAATCTCTCCCATTTCCTCATCCCTAAACACTGATGCTGCAGCGAGACGCAGTCTATGCATCAAGTTTCACAAAATTCTCAATCATTTAACTGTTATCGTTGTTAAGCCACACCAGACAATATAGATTTCTCTTTGAACTTGCTTCATAGCGCTCGATTAACAGATAAGTGATTCTCGCCGTGTTGTAGAGAATCAGAAGGGGACATAACCAGGCTAGAGGTTATCGTAAGGAGACACAATTTTCAGATTTTGGGTAAGTGCTTACCCATGGTTTCGTTCTAATTGTTCACGCGACTGAATTTCTAATTAAATGCGTTTAAAATGGTTGTGCCTTTTTCTTTTATTATGATGTATTGAGGATTTTGGTTCTTGTTATGTTCATTTATCTTTGGAGTAGGCAAATTCTCTAGATATAAAAAGCATTCTACTGTTGGTGTTGTGGAGGAATTGTTTGAGAGGGATCTGTACTTGTCGAAAGGTACTGTTTATACAGATTAATTTTAGTGCATTTCAACCAACAAATCAAACATAAATTGACATCGCATTATCATTTTGATACATAGGTGTTAGGAGTGTGGAACATATAAGCTTTTTTAACTGTTTCATTTAATTGGCTACATCTGTTGATCAAAGTTCAGAGCAAGTAGTTTGGTTTCCTTTCATTTGACCATGTGCTTGTAGAATTGCATGAGGACTCGGAGCACTTTTAATTTTTATCTTCCTGCAAAAAATTTTACTATTGGTTTCTGCTCATTTACGAAACTTATTTACTGATTAGAATTATCTTTCAGTTGCTCTAATCATAGTGTGTAAACTTGTGAAGTTTGGTTGAGTAGCTGTTTCCAAATTGATCTTCCATCTAAAAGAAATTGGTGATGGTCTGCAAATGGCAAGAGACTTCTACTCTGGAAGTATTGTTGTTGATTATAGGTAAGATGGCTTTGCTAGTTTATAGCATTTATACTTCTGCTTAAAATTGAATATTACGTAGAAAACTTATGTTTGAGCTCAACTATATTTTGGTAATTCAGTGAAGCTACTCGGAAGGATTTGGGTTGTTGATTGCCTACCAGATGGAAATTGTGTCATCTTTACAAGGTGCTTTGCTATTCACCTGAGATAAATTTATGTATTATCCTTGTTTTGACAATCTTTATTCACCTCTGTAGTAAACGTGATTTACCAATTGTATATTTTGGTACTTTTATATGTTTTAAGATTTGAGAGAATAATTAAAAAATTAAGTACTGAAAGTTAATAGTGGTTAATTATGTGAAAAATATTGTTGCTGACAAGTAGTTAGTTTTAGTGTATGTTATGGAGTCACAATGGGCAAGTCTAGAGTCTGGCATCTTATAGTAAGGCCCTGGTAGATTTATGGACAAAGAACATTATTATCTGTTAAAGTGTTCTATTTTCTACTCATGACCACTCATGTACATTGAGTTGGAAGATAAGTTATGGAGTATGTCAATTGGTTGCCTCTAACGGATAAAAAGAAGATGCTTGTAAACAAGCTGAACTGTTAATAATATTCACTCTATGAACATACTTGTGTACTATATGATGTTTAGTATTGACTTTCAAATACTATATTTCTAATTCATCTCTTTTCATTTCATAAAAATACAGGTTGCTACATCAGTCACTTCTGCACTAAAGAGGCTACCAAAGACAGATACAGAATTGAATTGGAGAGGAAGCTACATATATAAGGAAGTGCAGAAAGAGTGAAAGAGGAATTGAAGAAGTGAAGAGATCTCTTGTTGTTCCAAACAGTTATATTTTGCTTGAATGACGAATAACTTTTTCATGACTTTGTTTTATTGTAAAGACTACAAATGTTTTTTCAATGGAATTAATTTTCGAGAACTTCCATATTCAATATATGATTCTAGTTTATGTTTTCTATGGTCAATGAAATTTGTAGGTATATTTCTTGAATTTGGATGGCATGTAAACATTAAAAGAACCATTGTCGCAAATATTAAGCTAAAAACTCATAATGACGACATTTGATAGGAGACGCAAAGAAATGTCACTATTTGTTTGTCGACATTAACCTATGCGTTGGAAAATTTAATGTGACATTTTTACAAATGTCCATAAATAAATGTCAGCAAAACTTTTACCGATATTTATTTAATTGTCAAAAAATTTCCAGACATTGAAATTTTCGACATTTACGCTAAGTGTAAAATAAATGTCGATTAATAATTTTGTGACATTTGTGTAGCTTAATACGACATTTATAAAATGTTATATAAATGTCGTCGTATGTCTACTTTCTTGTAGTGTGGGTACCGGCTAAACCTTTGAGGTCATCTTCCACCATTGCAGATCTTGTGGTCACCTCAAACCAAACGTTTGATTCCCCACATTATTCTATTCATTTTATATTTGCACTAGACTTGAATAGTTGTTCTTCAACCATGAACAAGATAGGGCAGTGGCATCCTAGTGCTAATGATGAACAATGAGCTAGCCATCCTTATTAATTCGGCACATTAGCGCACGTATTGCTTCCGGGTATGTGGTCGAGGTGGTTGATAAGCTTTGTGTGAAGAAGGTCAATGAGGATTCAAGCCTAGTAGAGCTTTCTCATGGCTTTTATGTGGAAACTACACAATACCTGAGAGTAAGGGCAATTATAAGCACATGTCATCCTATTGTCTCTTATAGTACCCTCATTCACGGGCTTTGTA
This sequence comes from Nicotiana otophora, assembly GCA_000715115.1. Lineage (NCBI taxonomy): Eukaryota > Viridiplantae > Streptophyta > Magnoliopsida > Solanales > Solanaceae > Nicotiana > Nicotiana otophora. The sequence continues at coordinate 21,985 of AWOL01S0021347.1, read as the reverse complement.
AGAATGATAATCTAGACGAGAGACTCATTTTGAAGGAAGCAATGAGATTAAATGGTAAAATTTCAAGAACTGCCATGTATAGGATGCTTATTCCGCTAAAATTTACGAAATATGATGAAGTTAAGTGTGTGTTGACAAACATATCTCACAAAGGGCTAGTTCCAAAAGAAGTGTTGTATAATACCATCCTTGCTATCCATTACTCAACAGAACATATCCCGAAGGATCTAAAGGTTACTAAGGAAAGGATACTAAGGTGTTTGAGGCAAATTGATGGGTTGTTGATCACATTACACGGGGTGCTTTTGTGGGGATTTGCTTTTGGAAAGTTTGCCTTGGTTCACTCTCTTCGCTCTTCGCTAACTGCTTCGTGAAGAGGGCAAGCAAGATCTTGTCGATATGCAGGGCAGGTTATGATGGCCCTCAAGTTGATAACACTGCTAATGTCTGAGAGCCACAAAGGACAAGGTTTAGGTTGGTTCGCTGAAGGTGCACTAGAACCTATATTTTTCTCTAAGCACAAAGAACGCCTTAGTATGCATATAGTTGGTTGGGAGCTCGTGAGTATCACTATTATTGACTTGAACCTTGAGGACAAGGTTTTTATTGAGGACAGGAGTATTGTTATGAATCAACCACAGCCCAATATGCATATAGTTGGGATCCGGGTTGAGTAGTGAGCCCAAGAACTATTCTATTAAAATAGTAAAAGCAGTGATTTTGGGATTATGCATATTGTTGAGAACTCTGTTTCCTCTCGTCTCCGTTCTTCTGGCCTCTTCCTCTGTACTATCCCTTTCTGTTCTCCCACGGCTCTCTCTATTCTTCTTCTCTGAATCTCCTTCTTAGTTCTAGTTTCTGTTATTGTAATGATTGAATCTTTGAGTTTATGAATTAAACCTATCCTTTCCCTCGTTTACTTTATGTCGTGAATTCGGGTTCATAACAAAATCAAAGTGGAAAAACTGAAAGGATGAATTTCACAGTATATTTACAAGTCACAAAAAATCAATAAAGAAAGACGATGAACTATAACATTAAACAAATTTAAATTCAATAACAATATCAAAGTAACTATAAACTAAACAAAGGAATCAAAGTCGACGAAAGTAGTTAAAATGAGAAGTATTCTCTTTTTAGACGTGAAAATAAAAAATATCGGATCAAGTTCACAAGACATTTACAAGGAGAGGAGAGTCATACTCCGTAATGTCTGACTCTTTCCCATTCGAGCCAGAAAATTTAAGTTCAATAAAAAAATCAAAGTGAAAAAACTGAAAGGATGAATTTCACAGTATATTTACAAGTCACAAAAAAAATCAATAACGAAAGTCGATGAACTATAACATTAAACAAATTTAAATTCAATAACAATATCAAAGTAACTATAAACTAAACAAAGGAATCAAAGTCGACGAAAGTAGTTAAAATGAGAAGTATTCTCTTTTTAGACGTGAAAATAAAAAATATCGGATCAAGTTCACAAGACATTTACAAGGAGAGGAGAGTCATACTCCGTAATGTCTGACTCTTTCCCATTCGAGCCAGAAAATTTAAGTTCAATAAAAAAATCAAAGTGAAAAAACTGAAAGGATGAATTTCACAGTATATTTACAAGTCACAAAAAAAATCAATAACGAAAGTCGATGAACTATAACATTAAACAAATTTAAATTCAATAACAATATCAAAGTAACTATAAATAAAACAAAGGAATCAAAGCCGATGAAAGTAGTTGAAATGAGAAGTATTCTTTGTTTAGCCGTGAAAATAAAAAATATCGGATCAAGCTCACAGGACATTTACTAGGAGAAGAGAGCCATGCTCCGTAAAGTCTGATTCCTTCCCATTCCAAGTGAGAACATTTAAATTCAATAACAAAATAAAAGTGAAAAAACTGAAAGGATGAATTTCACAGTATACTTACAAGTCACAAAAAATCAACAACAAAACTCGATGAACTATAACATTAAAAAAATTTAAATTCAATAACAATATCAAAGTAACTATAAACTAAACAAAGGAATCAAAGTCGATGAAAGTAGTTGAAATGAGAAGTATTTTCTGTTTAACCGTGAAAATAAAAAATATCAGATCAAGTTCACAAGACATTTACTAGGAGAAGAGAGTCCTGCTCCGTAATATCTGATTCCTTCCCATTCTGAGCCAGCACATTTAAATTCAATAACAAAATCAAAGTGAAAAAACTGAAAGGATGAATATCACAGTATATTTACAAGTCACAAAAAAAATCAATAACGAAAGTCGATGAATTATAATATTAAAAAAATTTAAATTCAATAACAATATCAAAGTAACTATAAACTAAACAAATGAATCAAAGTCGATGAAAGTAGTTGAAATGAGAAGTATTCTCTGTTTAGCCGTGAAAAAAAAAATATCGGATCAAGTTCACAGGACATTTACTAGGAGAATAGAATCCTGCTCCGTAATGTCTGAATCCTTCCCTTTCCGAGCCAGAACATTTAAATTCAATAACAAAATCAAAGTGAAAAAACTGAAAGGATGAATTTCACAGTATATTTACAAGTCACAAAAAAAATCAATAACGAAAGTCGATGAACTATAACATTAAACAAATTTAAATTCAATAACAATATCAAAGTAACTATAAATAAAACAAAGGAATCAAAGCCGATGAAAGTAGTTGAAATGAGAAGTATTCTTTGTTTAGCCGTGAAAATAAAAAATATCGGATCAAGCTCACAGGACATTTACTAGGAGAAGAGAGCCATGCTCCGTAAAGTCTGATTCCTTCCCATTCCAAGTGAGAACATTTAAATTCAATAACAAAATAAAAGTGAAAAAACTGAAAGGATGAATTTCACAGTATACTTACAAGTCACAAAAAATCAACAACGAAAGTCGATGAACTATAACATTAAAAAAATTTAAATTCAATAACAATATCAAAGTAACTATAAACTAAACAAAGGAATCAAAGTCGATGAAAGTAGTTGAAATGAGAAGTATTCTCTGTTTAGCCATGAAAATAAACAATATCGGATCAAGTTCACAGGACATTTACTAGGAGAAGAGAGTCCTGCTCCGTAATGTCTGATTCCTTCCCATTCCGAGCTAGAACATTTAAATTCAATAACAAAATCAAAGTGAAAAAACTGAAATGATGAATTTCACAATATATTTACAAGTCACAAAAAAAATCAATAACGAAAGTCGATGAACTATAACATTAAAAAAATTTAAATTCAATAACAATATCAAAGTAACTATAAACTAAACAAAGGAATCAAAGTCGACGAAAGTAGTTGAAATGAGAAGTATTCTCTGTTTAGCCATGAAAATAAACAATATCGGATCAAGTTCACAGAACATTTACTAGGAGAAGAGAGTCCTGCTCCGTAATGTCTGATTCCTTCCCATTCCGAGCTAGAACATTTAAATTCAATAACAAAATCAAAGTGAAAAAACTGAAATGATGAATTTCACAATATATTTACAAGTCACAAAAAAAATCAATAACGAAAGTCGATGAATTATAACATTAAAAAAATTTAAATTCAGTAACAATATCAAAGTAACTATAAACTAAACAAAGGAATCAAAGTCGGTGAAGGTAGTTGAAACGGGAAGTATTCTCTGTTTAGCCATAAAAATAAAAAATATCGGATCAAGTTCACAAGACATTTACTAGGAGAAGAGAGTCCTGCTCCGTAATGTCTGATTCCTTCCCATTCCGAGCCAGCACATTTAAATTCAATAACAAAATCAAAGTGAAAAAACTGAAAGGATGAATTTCACAGTATATTACAAGTCACAAAATAAATCAATAACGAAAGTCGATGAATTATAACATTAAAAAAATTTAAATTCAATAACAATATCAAAGTAACTATAAACTAAACAAAGGAATCAAAGTCGATGAAAGTAGTTGAAATGAGAAGTATTCTCTGTTTAGCCGTGAAAATAAAAAATATCGGATCAAGTTCACAGGACATTTACTAGGAGAAGAGAGTCTTGCTCCGTAATGTCTGATTCCTTCCCTTTCTGAGCCTGAACATTTAAATTCAATAACAAAATCAAAGTGAAAAAACTGAAAGGATGACTTTCACAGTATATTTACAAGTCACAAAAAAATCAATAATGAATGTCGATGAACTATAACATTAAACAAATTTAAATTCAATAACAATATCAAAGTAACTATAAACTAAACAAAGGAATCAAAGTCGACGGAAATAGTTGAAATGAGAAGTATTCTCTGTTTAGCCGTGAAAATTAAAAACATCGGATCAAGTTCACAGGACATTTACTAGGAGAAGAGAGTCCTGCTCCGTAATGTCTGATTCCTTTCCATTCCGAGCTAGAACATTTAAATTCAATAACAAAATCAAAGTGAAAAAACTTAAAGGGTGAATTTCACAGTATATTTACAAGTCACAAAAAAATCAATTATGAAAGTCGATGAACTATAACATTAAACAAATTTAAATTCAATAACAATATCAAAGTAACTAAAAACTAAACAAAGGAATCAAAGTCGACAAAAGTAGTTGAAATGAGAAGTATTTTCCGTTTAGCCGTGAAAATAAAAAACATCGAATCAAGTTCACAGGACATTTGCTAGGGGAAGAGAGTCCTGCTCCGTAATGTCTGATTCCTTCCCATTCCGAGTGAGAACATTTAAATTCAATAACAAAATCAAATTGAAAAAACTGAAAGGATGAATTTCACAATATATTTACAAGTCACAAAAAATCAATAACGAAAGTCGATGAACTATAGCATTAAACAAATTTAAATTCAATAAAAATATCAAAGTAACTAAAAACTAAGCTAAGGAATCAAAGCCGATGAAAGTAGTTGAAATGAGAAGTATTTTCTGTTTAGCCGTGAAAATAAAAAACATCGGATCAAGTTCACAAGAAATTTACTAGGAGAAGAGAGTCATGCTCCGTAATCTATGATTCCTTCCCATTCCGAGCCAGAACATTTAAATTCAATAACAAAATCAAAGTTTAAAAAACTGAAAGGATGAATTTCACAGTATATTTAAAAGTCACAAAAAATCTATAACGAAAGTCGATGAACTATTACATTAAACAAATTTAAATTCAATAACAATATCAAAGTAACTATAAACTAAATAAAGGAATCAAAGTCGGTGAAAGTAGTTGAAATGAGAAGTATTCTTTGTTTAGAAGTGAAAATTAAAAAACATCGAATCAAGTTCACAGGACATTTACTAGGACATGAGAGTCCTGCTCCGTAATGTCTCATTCTTTCCCATTCAAAGCCAGAAAATTTAAATTCAATAACAAAATCAAAGTGAAAAAACTCAAAGGATGAATTTCACTGTATATTTACAAGTCACAAAAAAATCAATAACGAAAGTCGATGAACTACAACATTAAACAAATTTAAATTCAATAACAATGTCAAAGTAAATATAAACTAAACAAAGGAATCAAAGTCGACGAAAGTAGTTAAAATGAGAAGTATTCTCTGTTTAGCAGTGAAAATAAAAAACATCGGATCAAGTTCACAGGACATTTACTAGGAGAAGAGAGTCTTGCTCCGTAATGTCTGATTCCTTCCCATTCCGAGCCAGAACCTTTAAATTCAATAACAAAATCACAGTGCAAAAACTGAAAGGATGAATTTTACTGTATATTTACAAGTCACAAAAAAAATCAATAACGAAAGTCGATGAACTATAACATTAAACAAATTTAAATTCAATGACAATATCAAAGTAACTATAAACTAAACAAAGGAATCAAAGTCGATGAAAGTAGTTGAAATGAGAAGTATTTTCTGTTTAGCCGTAAAAACAAAAAAACAGGATCAAGTTCACAGGACATTTACTAGGAGAAGAGAGTCCTGCTCCGTAATGTCTGATTCCTTCCCATTCCGAGCCAGAACATTTAAATTCAATAAAACATCAAAGTGAAAAAAACTGAAAGGATAAATTTCACAGTATATTTACAAGTCACAAAAAAATCAATAATGAAAGTCGATGAACTATAACATTAAACAAATTTAAATTCAATAACAATATCAAAGTAACTATAAACTAAACAAAGGAATCAAAGTCGATGAAAGTAATTAAAATGAGAAGTATTCTCTGTTTAGACTTGAAAATAAAAAACATCGAATCAAGTTCACAGGACATTTACTAGGACAGGAGAGTCTTGCTCCGTAATGTCTGATTTTTTCCCATTCCGAGCCAGAAAATTTAAATTCAATAACAAAATCAAAGTAAAAAAACTGAAAGGATGAATTTCACTGTATATTTACAAGTCACAAAAAAATCAATAACGAAAGTCGATGCACTACAACATTAAACAAATTTAAATTCAATAACAATATCAAAGTAACTATAAACTAAACAAAGGAATCAAAGTCGATGAAAGTAATTAAAATGAGAAGTATTCTCTGTTTAGACTTGAAAATAAAAAACATCGAATCAAGTTCACAGGACATTTACTAGGACAGGAGAGTCTTGCTCCGTAATGTCTGATTTTTTCCCATTCCGAGCCAGAAAATTTAAATTCAATAACAAAATCAAAGTAAAAAAACTGAAAGGATGAATTTCACTGTATATTTACAAGTCACAAAAAAATCAATAACGAAAGTCGATGCACTACAACATTAAACAAATTTAAATTCAATAACAATATCAAAGTAACTATAAACTAAACAAAGGAATCAAAGTCGATGAAAGTAATTAAAATGAGAAGTATTCTCTGTTTAGACTTGAAAATAAAAAACATCGAATCAAGTTCACAGGACATTTACTAGGACAGGAGAGTCTTGCTCCGTAATGTCTGATTTTTTCCCATTCCGAGCCAGAAAATTTAAATTCAATAACAAAATCAAAGTAAAAAAACTGAAAGGATGAATTTCACTGTATATTTACAAGTCACAAAAAAATCAATAACGAAAGTCGATGCACTACAACATTAAACAAATTTAAATTCAATAACAATATCAAAGTAACTATAAACTAAACAAAGGAATCAAAGTCGACGGAAGTAGTTAAAATGAGAAGTATTCTCTTTTTAGCTCTGAAAATAAAAAAATATCGGATCAAGTTCACATGACATTTACTAGGAGAAGAGAGTCTTGCTCCGTAATGTCTGATTCCTTCCCATTCCGAGCCAGAACCTTTAAATTCAATAACAAAATCAGAGTGCAAAAACTGAAAGGATGAATTTCACTGTATATTTACAAGTCACAAAAAAAATCAATAACAAAAGTCAATGAACTATAACATTAAACATATTTAATAATATCAAAGTAACTATAAACTAAACAAAGGAATCAAAGTCGATGAAAGTAGTTGAAATGAGAAGTATTTTCTGTTTAGCCGTAAAAACAAAAAAACAGGATCAAGTTCACAGGACATTTACTAGGAGAAGAGAGTCCTGCTCCGTAATGTCTGATTCCTTCCCATTCCGAGCCAGAACATTTAAATTCAATAAAAAATCAAAGTGAAAAAAACTGAAAGGATAAATTTCACAGTATATTTACAAGTCACAAAAAAATCAATAATGAAAGTCGATGAACTATAACATTAAACAAATTTAAATTCAATAACAATATCAAAGTAACTATAAACTAAACAAAGGAATCAAAGTCGATGAAAGTAGTTGAAATGAGAAGTATTTTCTGTTTAGCCGTAAAAACAAAAAAACAGGATCAAGTTCACAGGACATTTACTAGGAGAAGAGAGTCCTGCTCCGTAATGTCTGATTCCTTCCCATTCCGAGCCAGAACATTTAAATTCAATAAAAAATCAAAGTGAAAAAAACTGAAAGGATAAATTTCACAGTATATTTACAAGTCACAAAAAAATCAATAATGAAAGTCGATGAACTATAACATTAAACAAATTTAAATTCAATAACAATATCAAAGTAACTATAAACTAAACAAAGGAATCAATGTCGACGAAAGTAGTTGAAATGAGAAGTATTTTCTGTTTAGCCGTGAAAAGAACAAACATCGGATCAAGTTCAGAGGAAATTTACTAGGAGAAGAGAGTCGTGCTCCGTAATCTCTGATTCCTTCCCATTCCGAGCCAGAACATTTAAATTCAATAACAAAATCAAAGTTAAAAAAATTGAAAGGATGAATTTTACAGTATATTTACAAGTTACAAAAAATCAATAACGAAATTCGATGAACTATTATTACATTAAACAAATTTAAATTCAATAACAATATCAAAGTAACTATAAACTAAACAAAGGAATCAAAGTCGGTGAAAGTAGTTGAAATGAGAAGTATTCTCTGTTTAGACTTGAAAATAAAAAACATCGAATCAAGTTCACAGGACATTTACTAGGAAATTGAAAAGAGAGTCCTGCTCCGTAATGTCTGATTCCTTCACGTTATGAGCCAGAACCTGTAAATTTCAATGGAAAATCAAAGTAAAAATTAATAAAAGTCCTAGTTGAAATGAAAAAGCATTCTCCGTATGATATACTCACCATAGTATTCTGAATTCTTGTAGAGAGAGAACTGAGAGTTGATGGAAAGAGATAGAGAGGCATTTGGAGAATTGGAGCTGAAGTTTTTAAAATTGTTTTGAGAATGCAGGTAAATGGGTGGGAGTGCAGGGGAGGTGAATTTATAAAGGTGTGGAACGCGGACTGCATGCTATTGTGGCCTAGTTTGTAATTTCCAGAAAGTTTAGTGGCTCAATAAATAATTCCGGGTAGGTTGAATCGCAGGGTAAAATTAAATAACACGAGACGGTGAAAATTGCAAAATGCAGGTAAGTATCTTTTGAGGTAGTGGTGGTACAGATCGTGGGTACTGATTGGTGTCAAAACAGACGTCGAAATGTATCAACTGATGTGTACATACCTATAAGTTGACACATTGCCCTCATCAAACAGCTTTTATGTTGCCGGAAACTGAAATGAATGACAAAGATTAGCAAACCATGATTTCCTCAAGCGGCTGAGTCAAGCAGTTATGTTGAAGGGTTGGAGAGTGGAGGCCCCCGAGAAAAGGAAATCAAAGGGCTTTTGGCCCTTTCCTTGCTTATAATGATTCTTTGAGCTCCACCTTAGTTGCTTCTTTACTATGATAGTTAGCATCTTTAAATGAATGTGGTATGCCTAAAGAACATCTATACTAAAAATAGCATTTTATCCCTCTCTTTTGGACTAATACTTTGAATTCGTCTCCAACTACAGTATCTGATCAATTGCTTTGTAATATTTGCTTACATTGGCAAACTCTCTACCTTTGTTTGTTATTCGCCGCTTGCGAATCAGGTATTGAGTTGCTTGGAAATTTAGTATTACTCTTTCCATTTACAACCACCTGCTGGAAATTCTTGGCTTGGGTCACTAATTGCTACTATAAATGGAAATCTCCAGATTTCAATTAGCAATGTCCATCTCAGATATGAGGATTCTGTCAGGTTTGTTCGTGTCATCTATTGATGTCTTTCTAATCAGAGCTGAGTTTCCCTATTTTGTTGTTTGTATTAAGTCTCCATTATTTGGTTTTTTAACTATGATCTTTGATTTATAGCTTGGTTTGCTTTTTTTCTTTTGCATATAATGGGTGGCTACAAATTTAGCAATTTAGCATATAATGGGGTTACACCTGCAAGTTGCAAAGCTCGCAGCAGTTACGATGGATGAACAAGGGAATGAAACTTTCGATACAACTGGTGCTTTGGATTGCGTAAGGTAAGTTGTTCTCTTTTTCATGCGAAATATTTCTCAAGAAAATCGCTCTGGTCAATCAAATGGTGATGATCTGTCTAGAAGGTCAGAGTGAAATAAAGTATTTATACATTATAATTGGCATTGTTGCCCATAAGCATCCTAATTTTGTGTCTGGTTTGGGATATTGTTATTCCTTTTCCTCTTTACAGTGAGGTAGATTACGGAATGACATAATAAAGAGAGTAGCAAGAGTTAGTTATTCAACTACAAGATTGCATGTAAGCCTGATATTTAGCGAAGTGAGTCGTTAAGTGGATCGTTCTCCGTTCTTCGTCGAAGACAAAGAGATCTTTCAGAAGTGACAATGTTATCATCAATTAGTAGGAGATGAATGCATTTTGAGTGCCTAGCAATGGCGTCGTCATTCCTAGTATCTTTTTGGCGCACTATGATATTTCAGTTTGTATATAACATTAGGTGTTGTATATAACATTTTTTTGTAAACTGCTTGTATACAGGAGACTTTCCTAGCATTTAAAGAATTATTTACCTAATCCCCCCAAAAAAGTAAAAACTTCTATATGGTCAAAACCAGAAAGTGTCCTTTTTTCCATTTGAACTGGCACACCTTGTCGGATTGCATAGAGGTGTTCATAACACGCAGCGGAAGACAATAACAATCCTAGGCATATCTTTTCGTGTTTAAAATTTATATTACATGTCAAAGATCGGATCTAAGACGTACCTGGTGAAGAGAGTCTCGTTTTAAATTTCTTCGATAGTGCGAAGACGCTATGCGTATCCACACCGAGACTGATCCTTGCTATCAACTCTTTGATCAATGAAATCCCGCGAACAAATTGAATGAAAATATTGCGTTAAAATTTTTCTCAAAAATCTCAACTCAAAGGTAGAATAACAAGAAATAATTTTATTGTACTAGTATTTTCTATCTTGGCTTTGTATTGCACTATTACTTTCTCAAAGCAATTTTCTTCTCAAGAATAACTCTCTTGGTTCTACAATATGTATAAGATCTATATCACCCTAATTCTTAATTAGGACTCATATATATATATATATATACATACACATAATTTCCATTGGAAAATACAAATCACATGCTTTATGGTAAATATTTAAAAATATTTAACTAATTTATGGAATTCAATTCTAAATTGAATTCTACAACTTAGTCATACTTTTAAAATAAAAA
>AWOL01S0021343.1:4401-42642 GCA_000715115.1 Nicotiana otophora | reverse complement strand
CAGCCAGAGGTAGAGGCCAGACTGTTAGAGGTGGAGGTCAGGCCATTAGAGGTGGAGGCCAGCTAGTTAGAGGCCGTCCCAGGGATGTAGTTCAGAGTGGTGGGGCCCAGCCCCCGTGTTATGCTTTCCCAGCCAGGCCTGAGGCTGAGTCATCTGACGCTGTTATTACAGGTACTATTTTAGTTTGCAGTAGAGATGCTTCAGTTCTATTTGATCTGGGATCTACTTACTCCTATGTGTCATCCTATTTTGCTTCATATTTGGTCGTGCCTCGTGATTCTTTGAGTGCCCCTGTGTATGTGTCCACACCAGTGGGAGATGCTATTTTTGTAGATCATATTTATCGCCCGTGTGGTCACCATTGGGAGCCTTGATACACGTGTAGATCTTCTACTTCTCGATATGGTTGATTTTGATATCATTCTGGGTATGGATTGACTATCACCCTATCATGCTATATTAGATTGTCACGCCAAGACGGTGACCTTAGCCTTGCCGGGGATGCCTCGATTAGAGTGGAGAGGGACTCCTGTCCATTCTACCAATAGGGTTATCTCTTATGTGAAGGCTTGGCATATGGTCGAGAAGGGGTATCTTGCTTATTTGGCTTTTGTCCGTGATTCTAGTGTGGAGGTTCCTTCCATGGATTCAGTGCCGGTTGTTCGTGAGTTTCCATAGGTGTTTCCTGCTGACCTGCCGGGGATACCACCCGACCTGGATATTGATTTCTACATTGGTTTGGCTCCGGGCACTTAGCCCATTTCCATTCCGCCATACCGCATGTCCCCGCAAGAGTTGAAAGAATTGAAGGAACAGATGCAAGATTTTCTTCATAAGGGCTTCATTAGACCTAGTGTCTCGCCTTGGGGTGCACCTGTGTTGTTTGTGAAGAAGAAAGATGGATCGATGAGGATGTGTATAGATTATCGGTAGTTGAAAAAAGTCACCATCAAGAATATGTATCCATTACCGAGGATTGATGATTTATTTGATCAGCTTCAGGGTGCCAAGGTGTTTTCGAAGATTGATTTGAGATCTGGCTACCATCAGTTGAGGAATAGGGCATCTGATGTCCGTAATATAGCTTTTCGGACTCGTTGTGGGCATTATGAGTTTCTAGAGATATCATTTGGGCTGACAAATGCCCTAACAACATTCATGGATTTGATGAATCGGGTGTTCAAGCCCTACTTCGATTCCTTTGTGATTGTGTTTATTGATATATTGATCTACTATCGCAGCCGAGAGGAGCACGCGCAGTATCTTCAGATTGTTCTTTAGACTTTTAGAGACAGCCGGTTATATGCTAAGTTCTCCAAATGCGAGTTTTGGTTGAGTTCAGTTGCTTTCTTGGGTCACATTGTATCAACAGGGGATATGCAGGTGGATCCCAAGAAAATTAAGGCAGTTCAGAACTGGTGTAGACCCACATCAGCTACAGAGATCCGTAGTTTCTTGGGATTGGCGGGTTATTACCATCAGTTTGTGGAGGGGTTCTCATCTATAGCAGCCTCGTTGACCAGGTTGACCCAGAAGGGTGCTCCATTCAGGTGGTCAAAAGAGTGTGAGGCGAGCTTCCAGAAGCTCAAGACAACTTTGACTATGACACCAGTATTGGTATTACCCTCAGGTTCAGGATCTTATACAATATATTGTGATGCATCTCGTATTGGTCTGGGTGAGGTATTGATGCAGGGTGACAAGGTTATTGCATATGCTTCGCGATAGCTGAAGGTTCACGAGAAGAATTACTGCCTTTATGATCTAGAGCTAGCAGCCATTGTTCACGCGCTGAAGATTTGGAGGCACTATCTTTACAGCGTGCCATGTGATATATTCATGGATCATCGGAGCTTGCAGTATTTGTTCAAGCAGAATGAGCTCAATTTGAGGTAGAGGATGTGGTTGGAGCTATTGCAAGACTATGATATCACCATATTGTATCATCCCGGGAAGGCTAATGTGGTGGCCGACGCTTTGAGTAGAAAGTTATCTAGTATGGGTAGCCTTGCATATATTCTAATTGGTGAGAGACCGCTTGCATTGGATGTTCAGGCCTTGGCCAATCTGTTCATGAGGTTGAATGTTTCTAAGCCCAACCGTGTTCTAGCTTGTACAGTTGCTAGATGTTTTTGTTTGAGCGCATCGAAGATCGGTAGGATGACGATCCTTATTTACTTGTCCTTAGAGACACAGTGCAGCACGATGGTGCCAAGTAGGTTACTGTTGGAGATGACGGAGTTTTGAGGATACATGGTCTAATTTGTGTGCCTAATGTGGATAGACTTCGTGAGTTGATTCTTGAGGAGGCCCACAGTTCCCGGTATTCTGTTCATCCGGGCACCGCCAAGATGTATCAGGATTTGCGGCACCATTATTGGTGGAGGCGAATGAAGAAAGACATAGTTATGTATGTAGATCGGTGTCTAAATTGCCACCAGGTAAAGTGCGAGCATCATAGACCTAGTGGTTTACTTCAGAAGTTAGAGATCCCTGAGTGGAAATAGGAGCGTATAACTATGGATTTCGTTGTTGGACTCCCACAGACTCAGAGGAAGTTCGATGCCGTTTGGGTCATTTTGTACAGGCTGACTAAGTCAGCGCACTTCATTCCTGTTGCAGTTTCATATTCTTTAGAGCGACTGACCGAGATTTATATCCGCGAGATCATTTGTCTGCACGGTGTGCCCGTGTCTATAATTCCTGATCGAGGTGCGCAGTTCACCTCGCACTTCTGGAGGGCAGTACAACATGAGTTGGGCACACGGGTTGAGTTGAGCAAACCATTTCATCCTCATACAGACAGACAGTCTGAGCACACTATTCAGATCTTAGAGGATATGCTCTGCGCATGTGTCATAGACTTTAGAGGATCGTGGGATCAGTTCTTTCCCCTTGTAGAGGTCACCTACAACAACAACTACCAGTCAAGCATTCAGATGGCTCCCTATAAAGTATTATATGGTAGGCGGTGTCGGTCGCCAGTTGGGTGGTTCAAACCGGGGGAGGCTTGGTTGTTGGGCACAGACTTAGTACAGGATGCCTTGGATAAGGTCAAGATTATTCAGGATCGACTTCGCACAACTCAGTCCTGGCATAAGAGTTATGCCGACCGCAGAGTTCGGATATTGCATTCATGGTCGGGGAGAGAGTGTTGCATCGGGTAGCACCCATGATGGGTGTAATGAGGTTCGGAAAGAAGGGTAAGTTCAGCCCTAGGTATATCGGACCTTTTGAGATTCTGGAGAGAATGGGAGAGGTGGCTTACAGGCTTCCGTTACCACCGGGGTTATCATTAGTTCATCCGGTAGTCCATGTGTCCATGCTCTAGAAGTATCAAGACGATCTGTCCCATATGTTAGATTTCAGCTCTGTCCAGTTGGACAAGGATTTGACTTGCGAGAAGAAGCCGGTGGCTATTCTAGCCCAACAGGTTCGCCAGTTAAGATCAAAGAGTTATCCTTCAATTCGAGTGCAGTGGAGAGGTCAGCACGTCGAGGCAGCTACTTGGGAGTCCGAGTCGGACATGCGGAGTAGATATCCATATCTTTTCACCAGCCTAGGTACTTTTCTATGTCCGTTCGAGCACGAATGGTTGTTTTAGAGGTTGATAATGTGATGACCCGATATGTCATCTTATATTTTAGAACCTAATTCTGCGTTTCGAGGTCTCAAACACCTCATCTTAGCCTTTCTCGATTCGTGTGCACAGTCCGAGTGTTCTTTCAGATGTCTTATATGTTAAAAACTGCTAAAAATAGAATTTTTGTCTAAAAGCTATAGTTGAGTTGACTTCGGTCAACATTTTTGGTAAACGGGCCCGGATCCGTGTTTTGACAATCTCGGTGGGTCCGTATCGAAATATGGGACCTGGGTATATGCTTGAAATCGAATTCAGCGGTACCTAGCTCGAGTTATGGATTTTTGATAAAAATTAAAAGTCTGAAAATTTGATGGTTTTTAAGCATTGGTTGATGTTTGGACTTATTGATACCGGGTCCATATTTTGGTTTCGGATCCTGATATAGGTCCAATATAATATTTATGACTTATCTGTGAAATTTGGTGAGAAATGGAGTTGGTTTGACGTGATTCGGACGTCCGGTTGTGAAAAAAGAAGTTTTAAAGTTTTCTTGAACATTTCATTTGATTTGGCGTTCAATTCATAATTCTAGGTGTTATTTTAGAGATTTGATCGCGCGAGCGAGTTCATATGATATTTTAGGACTTGTGTGCATGTTTGGTTTGGAGCCCTGAGGGCTCGGGTGGCATACCTTCTCGAACGCGATTGGAGTTTCGCGATCGCATAAGCTTGGCAAGCTCTGCTCTTCACGAACGCGACAGTGTCCTCGCAAACGCGACAGTGTCCTCGCGAATGCGACAGTGTCCTCACGAACGCGACAGTGTCCTCGCGAACGCGACAGTGTCCTCGCGAACGCGTTGAACACTGTCGCGCAGCTATTAAACAGTCCCATTACGGGACTTAAGCCATTCTTTAACCTTTTCAATAGCCAAACGGCCTAGAGGCGATTCTCCCAAGCTATATTCTTCCCCAAAGTGTTGGTAACTGATTCTAAACCATTTTCTTTCAATTACCCATTACATTTCATGAATTTCCAATCTAAAATCTAGAGTTTTCATGGTATAATTTGGGGTTTTGTGTAGAAACTAGGGATTTGGAAAAATGGGGATTTATACCTCAAATTGAGGTCGGATTCCAAAGCCAATTATATATCTGGGCTTGGGGGTGAATGGATAAATGGATTTTGGTCCGAACCTTGGGTTTTGACCAAGCGTGACCGGGGTCAATTTTTTACTTTTTGGGGGAAAATTTGGGAAATCTAAATTTATGCTATGTAATTGATTCCTTTAGCAATATTTGATATTATTGAGTCGTTTTTTAATAGATACGAGTGGTTTGTAGGTGGATTCTAGAGGAAAAGCAGTGATTGAGTATTTAGTGGCCTTCGAAGCGAGGTAAGTATCGTGGTTAACCTTGACGTGAGGGAATTAGGAACCCTCGGACTATTTGCTATGTGAAATTCATGTGAGTGGCGTATATGTGAGGTGATGAGTACTTATGCGCCGCCAATTTCTCTGTTTTCCATGTTTCTCCCATTTTTCTCATATTGTCTCCGTCCCGTGCCTAATTGCTATGTGTTTAGACTAGTGTTGTTAAATTGATCGTTCTTATTATGTTTACGGATCTTCTGGTGATAATTGAGTATTGATTCCGAAGTTGATGTTGATATTGTGTAACCAAATGTTGAAGTAAGGCTTGTGCTTGTTATTCTATCTCCCTGTTGTTATTTGTTCATTGCATTATGGTAAGGGAGAGTGTTAATGCACGAAGGGTGATGTCGTGCCGTATTGTGAGTGTTAATGCATGAAGGGTGATGTCGTACCATATTATGAGTGTTAATGCACGAAGGGTAATGCCATGCCACGATATGAGAGTTAATGCACGAAGCTTGATGCCATGCCGTTTCTATTGATTTTATGGTGAGGTAGAGAGTAAAAGCACGAAGGGTGATGCCGTGCATTCTTCCTTTGATGTATTCACTGTTACTGTTGATTCATAGTATATTGGCGGTACCAGTCATCATTCTGCTATAGTTCTTTATCTCGTACTACCCTTAACATGCCTTCCCCCTCCCGATATTACTTGTCTAGCTTTTTCATTGATGTTATTTGTATATACACGGTTAAATTGTATAGGTTGATTTGTAGGTGTCTTGTCGTAGCCTCGTCACTACTTCGTCAAGGTTAGGCTCGACACTTACAAGTACATGTGTTCAGTTGTACTGATACTGTACTATGCACGTTCTTTGCAGATTTTGGTACCGGCTCGGGTTGATCGAGATTTTATCTGTTGGACCTGCTATCCAGAGACTCAAGGTAGATTTGTCGGCGTTCACAGACCTTGAAATCCCCGTCTATCTTTTCAGTTTTACTGTTTCTTTCATTCAAACAATTATATTCCTCTCAGACTATTACTTGTAGTGAATTCTAGAATGCTGGTAAATTGTGACTCCAGATCCGGGTGATAGTAATTAAGGTAGTTTTATATTATTCCGCACTCACTATATTTCATCTTAGCTAATTTGTTGTTATTTACTGAATGTAATAAGGATTGATTTAATGATTCACTAATGTTGGCTTGCCTAGCAAGTGAAATATTAGGCGCCATCATAGTCCCGACGGTGGGAATTTCGGGTCGTGATAGTATTCTACACTAGGTCGGATTTGTTGACCTAGAACTGTTTGTGTTGAGAGGTGTGGCATTCAGTTAGAGTTGATCTTGTTAGTGTTCGGATATATTGTATGAGTTACTCTTCTATGCTATGAGGGGTTGTGATTTATTGGTTTTGTGCACACATGATGCGGTTCTGTTTGGGCCTTATAGCGGAATTCAAGCGAGATGTTGATTGGGGTGTGGAATGGTTGATTGCGCCTTGATTATGGTCTTTCCGGGCTGTGATATATTGTGTTATTTTTTCTCCATGGTTATGGTCATGCACTTCATGTACGTGATGTCGAATTACGTGTAGTTGTAAATATTTAGCATTGTGGCTTGAGGTATTTCATATGGATAGGTGTTTGGATGGGTCACGCATTGCAGCGGGGCTATGTTGGGATATGATCCTTCTGTTAGATTCGTGTGTCTTGGTCCTACTATGTGTGATGGGTTCATAGCATTGCATTGTGGTGGTACTTGTTGAGCTTGCGGGACAGTTCTCTCATTTGAGTAATTTTCCATGATTGAGTACATTTGATTTGTTGCTTATTGGTGCACAAATTACACGGTTGTGACTTTAGGTTGTAGCGGTTTGGCTTGTCAATAGAATAGTTGTGTTTGATGAGTTAAGGTCATTAGACCTAGAATTGATACTATTGGGTTTGATTAAGGCATGTTTGGAAGAATAATATCGGAAGTCGGCTAAGAATTTGACTTTGGTCCTTGTCGGACGAGAGAGAGATCCATGACTTGTTGACCTGATAAGTGGTTATGAGTTTCTACGTGTTTCTTTCATCATTGGCAGATGTATGAAGGTTTTGAACGAGGTTTCATTTTATATGAGGTTTATTAATGGTATCGGGTTTGTTTTGAGCAGCTATTGTTATCGGGAATTTTGCTATGAGTATGCGAGTTATGTGGTATTATCACGCGATTACATCTTGGGTTATGTTATGACTTGATACAGCTTGATCGGACTTATACAGTGAGTAGATGTGAGATTTAAGTCTTGTAAGAAATTTCGGATGTTAGAAATTGGGTTCTAAAGTTTACGGAATAAGGTTAAAGTAATGATCTTCACTTATATTGTTTTGTCAGGATTGCATAGATTGGGGATGTTGACGGCCAATTTTGACCCTCCCTTTTAAAATTAATTTATTTATACTTAATAATTTGCAATAAATATTTTCAAAATATTTTTCAGTAATGAATACCTATTTCTATAAATTAATTCAGTATTAGTTTTAAAATTAATCATTTAACATTAATATTATGTAATTACAAATTATATTTACTGTTTTAGGATTATTAAAACACTTTATATACATAAGTTCAATAATTAATTCAATAAATTACTTCTTAAAATAGTTAATTAGTTTACTATTTAAATAATTCAAAATTAATGTCCTAGTGAAGTATTTTCACAAATAATCAATTAATTACTATAATTATTAGTATTTAACAATTATAATTTTCATTACATTTTATTGAACATTATTAAGTTTATTTAACTTAATTTCAAAAGGGATTAAAGACAAAAGGCTACAATTGTAATTCTCAATTAAATGCAAAATGACCACCTTTTAAATCATGTTTAGCCCAAACACAAGGCCCAATTCAAAATAACCCAGTCCAAATACCCATCTCCTTGTCCAAGTTGGCAATCCTTGCCATTCTATGAGAACCAATCAGAGAGTGCCACGTCGTCCATCTCTATCACTCACAAAATAAATACAAAGCCATCTAGGTCGTTCATTTCTTGATCATTGGCTCACGATTTTCACTCCATTTCACTTTCATTACTAAAATACTCAGATCATTTAATCCTGACCGTTGGATTGTAGGAATCCGATGTACACCAAAATTCCACCTTGAAAACTTTTAATCCCTGATTTATCAGGGCCATTGATCCAATGATCCAACGGCCCATATTCCATTCCCCACTCTTAATTCAGAGACTAGTTGGTCTCACCCCCAAACCCTAATCACTTCTCACCTCACTTAGCCACCCTCTTTCCCTTTCCCCTCTCTTTTCTCTCGTCTCCATCAGCTAACAATCTCCAAAGACCTTGCACAAATTTGTGCAAGGTCACTCGAAATCCCTATAAATCATTTCCCTAACCCTGCTACACCACGGTTCTTGCTTAACATTCCCTTTTTCAATCACATATTCAGAACGCTCAAATTCTGAAACCCTAGGCTCAAAGGTGAAAGCTCAAATCGCCTGAACTCTGTTACGATCTTTCAAATAGAAGCCTGAAATCACCCCTTGTCCCCTGAACTCCGTGAATCCTGCTGAAAATTCCTTTTCAATCACAAAATTCAAACTCTTTCGAGTCTGAAAACCCTAGGTTGAAGATGTAACTTCAAGTCGTCTAAATCCTCTCTCGCTCCGTCCAATCGGAGCATGCATGAAGATTTTTAGAGGGTTCGTCATGAGGATTCTTTACCCAGAGGTAAAACACAGTGACCTCAGGGTTTTAAGTTTAACAGATAGTCCTCTACCTTCAGCAATCAATCTTCTTTCACTAAGGTAAATTTAATACTGAATTTCCCCTCTATATTCTGATTTTTATTCGATTTGCTATCATCATTACCATGAGTTACTTTTCACTATCTGATTCAAATTCTCTGAACTCTAGAGCCTTAATGACACTACAAATAGAAGCCTTTAATGTTCTCATCTACCACGAACTAACAAGATAAAATCATGATCCAACTATCTAAGAGAAACACATACAAACACTGAGAGGTTTAGGGTTCCAAGCCTTAGGTTTCTTACTGCTTTTCCTTTTTTTACTGAGTTCTATTGCTGGTCTAAACTTGAGGGTTCTGGTATCATAAGCAACTGAAAAGAGTTCCCATTTGGTCTGCTGCTCACAAAAAGGTCAACACCTCTCTCACTTTTCTCTTTTGGCCATTTCTCTAAATGATATAAATAGGCCAAGATAGGTTCTGTATATTTCAATTGTTCTATGGTGTTTAATATGCTAATACTTATGCTCTATTAGTTTAACGACTCCTTATGATTAGTGCTATGAGTCTTTAAGTGATGGCTGATTAAACCATAATGGATTCCTGCTGATCATTGTTCTCAGTTTCGAACAATATCCATACCTAAGTTATTATATGCTCGTGTTCAACATGAACTTCATAGCTTTAGTTGACCTGTAGTAAGCTTATCTTTGTCCTGTTGCATCTTTGTAGTTTTGTGAGCTTTGAAGTTGAGTTTATTACGTGATAATCATAACTAAGATGAATCTGAAGTTATTTATGTTTATATCCCCCGTGTTTTAACCTTAAGCATGAACTTTAAGTGTTTAAATGCTTTCTTCTCTGCTCATGTCTATTAGACTACTTCTAAGTTGCTGCTGTGTCGCTTCATTTTGTTTAGTTTACCTATTGCTTTTATTAACATGATCTTGTTTGAACAAAAATCTCTCATTTGTTCTCTCTGTAATCCTATTATACACATCTGTTAAAGCTATGTCATTTTTTTATAATGTGATTAGGATTCAGTTCTTTCTCTCAGTTATAAAGGCTGGTAATTGGATGAGATGAACTTAACTGTTTTCTTGATTAGTCAACACCCTCGGCAGCATATTTATTTGATATCTCCTATCTCTCATCTTTAGGATCATCATGAATCTTTATCTTTTAAAGAACTTGACTACTCTGCCCTAGTTAAATAATAACTTGTAAAAAGGAAGTATGATCAACCCTGTATTCATGTACTGACTTAGAACTAAGCTTTGAGTTAAACCTATCTTGATGTAGTGTCTTTTCCCTTATCTGTAACCTTCTGTTTAACTCACTCTAAAATGTATAAAGTTTCCCTTGTTTACATAAGAATCATCACTGCATTTGAAATGTTTAAGTATCTGACCGAATGTTGCATGTTTCTTGTTTAGTTCATGATTATATATCCTGTCCAGAACTGCCCTAACTTTTGCTCTATGATAACTTTGAACCTAGTTTAATCCATAAAGTCTCATAAGGATCCAGGCCAATATTATTTAAACTTGATGATTTATTAGGAAATATGATTTGTATAAATCCTTAGGAACTCCCTGTTGTGGTCTGTAACTGTATAATAGTTGAAAGTCTCGATCATGTCCTAGATGTCTTCAACAACTACTAAATAATGACTAGTCATGACTATATTACCTGAATTTACATTGCTGATTCTCTTTAAAAGTATTAATGCCAACCTATGAATATGCTGAAAATAAAGTCAGCTAGTTCACTAAGTTCACCATGCCCAAAGAACCTCTATATATGTTGAGTTGCTGTTGTATAGATTTACCTTTCTTTAGAGTATTTCCTTACCCTAAATTAGGACTATTGTAACATGTTTGTGATGTTTCCGATGTTTCTGATGTTCAACTGTATGAGTTTCGGAATCAGATTATTTATTTCACGTGATACATATGTTTGTTTGCTCATCTAGTATAGTCTATATGTTCTTATGATAGGAGGGAAGGTATATATTTTGTGATATGTAATACTTTATCATTTAATTTATATTGGAAGGGCCTTATTGTCATACAAACCCGTAAGGAAAATATGTCGTTAGTGTTTAAGGGTACTTGGGAGCGGAGTTCGACTTTAGGTTAGGCTGCCCTCCCTGGCACAAGCATTGCTCTAGGCCTTGAGTCCCTTGGGAACTTTGAAGTATCGGGGAATCCAAAGGGAGCATCGACCTCGAGTGGAGCTCCTTCCTTAGCTCTTAGTGGTCGTTTGGTAGCTGGTTAGGAGGAAAGTTATCCATGTATTGGGGGCAACATAACTAATACATGTATAAGTTATGTATCAATCTTTGTATTATTTTATGCGAGTAGAAGATGGAATAACTAATACATGTATTAGTAATACATGGATAAAATATTAAAATAACAAATTTACCCCTATCATTTTACACATAAAGGCTTCATTCTATAGATTGATTTGTATCAAACCCTTTGGAGAACAAGCATGGAGATATTGATGTCTCACTGCTAGGCTCTTCCTCTTCTCAATCTATTAGAGACAAAATCAGTAAATAAGTATTTTACTTTAAAATTTATGTAATTTATATCAATTTCTAATACAACAAACCAAATATTCGAAAACAATAATCCCTACGTAACTAATCCATGTATAACTAATACCTGCATAACTAATACTTGCATAACTAATCCCTACATTACTTATTCATGCATAACTAATACCTTGTCACGACACAAAATCCTGCCACATGCGTCGTGATGGCACTTAGTCTCTAAGACTAGGTTAGTCGATTATAATAACAATTCACGCCATTTGTATTTTATATATAAACCAACAACGAAAATAATTATAAATATAACAACCTCCCAAGAATGGTAATACTAAGTCACGAACTCTAACTTAATACATGGAATGATCTCAAGGATCGAATACTCAATTATGTTTGATTAATAATTAACAGTACAATAAAATGGTAAGACTTCAGGGGACTACGACGACCAAGCAGCTCTACCTTGAATCCTTGCGATCACACTTTAAATCTATTAGAGTCTGATATCTCCAACACCTGGCTCTGCACAAAAATGTGCAAAAGTGTAGTATGAGTACACCACGGTCGGTACCCAGTAAGTATCAAGACTAACCTCAGTGGAGTAGTGCCGAGGTACAGTCGAGACACTAACTAGTCTAATAACCTGTGAAATATAGTATGCAAAAATAATAGGAAACAAATAACAATGATGACAACAATAATCAACCAGTGATATACACAGCAGGGCGACAAGAAAACCAGAAAACTTGTGCAACAAATAATGAATACAAGTACAACCAATTAATCAAGTCCTTCCAATATAAATCTTTTGCCTATATGTTTCTCAAATAACACTCTTCAGAATAAACTGCTTTCACATAAATCTCTTTCTAATATAATTCCTTCAAATATATATTATTTCGAATATAATCCTTTCAAATAAAAGTCACCTTGTGACACCTCATCTCATAATCATAAAAATACGGGTCTCAGCCCACTTTCATATTCCACGGCACCTCGTGCCTATATCTCTATCACAACCGCACGGATAACTCTCGTGCCAAATATGTCTATACATAAAATTCGCACGATTAATTTATTTTCAATAAAGTAAGGTTATCATTTTAAAACCAAGTAAGAATTCAACAAAGAAATGAGTTTATTTTAGAAATAGTTGTAGTGAAGAAAAATGACATTTCAATTTAAATAAAACATCAGATAATCTATTGCTTCGGATGTAAAACTTATTAATTCAAAACATAATAGTAACCTCTTTTATTTAAAACAACTCAGTCATCAAAAATCAATAAAAACCAGGAATATAAATCTTCAGTGTCTCGTACTAAAAAGCCCAAGACAACACAATAGAACAAGAAATATAAACACATAGTAAAATTAAATAATACATCACTGCAGCTCACAAGGATTTTTCTATCACGGAAATACAAAATAACCAAAGGCAAGTGCAACCATAGAGAGATGTCAACAAAAGGGCACTCTCGAGATACCGTCTCGTAGTCCCAAAAGTAAATGCTCAATAGGGGATCTCCCAAGGTACCGTCTCGTAGTCCCAAAAGTAAATATGCAAGACACGGGGATCTCCCGAGGTACCGCCCCAAAGTTCCAAAGTAAATATGCAAGACAGGGGGATCTCCCGAGGTACCGCTTCGTAATGCCAAAATAAATATGCAACAACAACAATGCCCCCAGGCTATCACAAGTCATCACAATTCAATTCCCGACATAGCCCACCTTGTCTCGCCACATGCGCAATAATAATGTAAATGCTCGCCTTGTCTCACCATTGGCGCATAATAATATTCCCACCTTGTCTCGCCACATGCGCAAACCCACATATATATATATAGCCCGCCTTGTCGCGCCACATGTGCATAAATCAATAGTAATAATAGCACGGTAGAAAGCTCATGCAAACACCCGAACAAAACTTCCCGATAATATTACGTGCCAATATCACATCTCATAAATTGCACCTCAAGTGCTCAAATATTACAACATATCAAAGATTTGCACATCAAATGCTCAAATTTTACCATTTATCATAAATTTCACACCAAGTGCTCAAATATTACAATTTATCACATATTGCACATCAAGTGTTCAAATATTATAACTTGCCACAAAATCAATAATACATTATTTTCCACAATCATGAGCCCATTGCTCGACCATAATGTGCAAAAAATCTTAACAAATATATCCGGGAGTTAATAACTCAGAAAAATAATATTTCACATACAAATCAAGGTGACAATCACACCAAACCATCATATAAAAACAAATACAACAAAACAAGGATTTAGGCAAGAGAAATCAAAGGATTTAATAAGTGCCAATAATTTTCAATTTAATACATAAGGGCGTCTAAGGATTTTAACCAGTGTAATTTGCACATATAAACCAAGTACGTACTCGTCACCTTGCGTACACAATTTTTAATTATACAAATTGCACATAAGACTCAATGCCTAAGGGAAATTTCCCCCACTCAAGGTTAGGCAAGATACTTACCTTTTTGAAGTTAGGTCGATATTCCAAAATAGCCTTCTTGCTTGAATTGACTTCCGGACAGCTCAAATCTATCCAAATTAATTGTGTAACTTCATTAAAATTCATCGAAAATAATTTCGGATAATAAAATTTCAACTTAAAATTTTATTCTAAAAAGTCAGCACGGGGCCCGCCCCTCAAAACCCGATAAAATTATTACGAAATTCAAACACCCATTCCGATACGAGTTAAACCATACCAAAATTATCAAATTCCGATAACGGATCGCCCTTCAAATCTTAAATTAAAATCTAGATGATTTCTACCATTTTCAACCTAATTCACTAATTTAGTGATAACAATAACAATAGATTCATGTAATTTAACCGAAATCAAGTTAGGAATTCTTACCCCAATGTTTTCCTTGAAAACCTCTCAAAACATTTCCTCACCCGAGCTTCCTTGGTCCAAATATTGAAGAATGAGACGAATTTGGACTTTATTCCGCTGCCCAGGGGTTGGTTCTTCGCGTTCGCGATGAACAAATTCTCTAACAGCCATTTTCAAAGTCTTCTCAGACAGCCTCTAGTATAATGGTCATACCATTTCGTACAAAACTCCAAATGATGAATGGTTTAACTTTCTGAAAATGAGACTGCAAGAGCTATAACTTTTATCTGTTGCTCATCTCCCAATTCCTTATGGATGGCGAGATATAAGCTTCCAAAGTCAGCCTTGTGCAACAGAGATTTCCAAACTCTTCCTAGACATCCTGTAGTGTATCCACCTTAACATTCTGTAGACAAATCCAAATGACAAATAGTTTACCCTTCTGCAAGATAGACACAAAGGGATACAACTTTCATTTTTAGATCATCTCCAAATTCCTTATAGATTGCGAGATATGAGCCTCCAAAGTCAGACGACGGACAGCGAAAATTCCTTCTTCGCGAACGCGAAGAACAAAGTCCCAACAGCAAAATCCTTCTTTGCGAATGCGAGAAGCTCCTCGCGAACGCAAAGAACAACACTAGAACCAGCAAGCAGCAACATTAAAACACCCAAACTTGGTCCGGAACCACCCCGAATCAAACCCGAGGCCCCCGAGACCCGGTCCAATCGTACCAACCAGACCCAATACATAACACGAACCTTCTCGAGGCCTCAAATCACATCAAACAATATCAAAACCACAAATCGTACAACAATTCAAGCTTTATGAACTTTAGAACTTCAAACTTCTACATTCGACGCCGAAACCTATCAAATCAAATCTGATTGACCTCGAATTTTTCACACAAGTACTAATTAACATTACGGACCTACTCCCACTTCCGGAATCAAAATCTGACCCCGATATCAAAAAGTTCACTCCCGGTCAAACTTCCCAAAAATTTAATTTTTGCCATTTCAAGCCAAAGTCCACTTCGGACTTCCAAATAATATTTCCGGCACGATCTTACGTCCAAAATCACCATACGGAGCTACTGGAATCATCAGAATTCGAATCCGAGGTCTTTCAAACATAAGTCAAATCTTTGGTCAACTCTTTTCATTTAAACTTCTAAATAGGAATTGTTCTTTCAATTTAATTGCGAATCTTCCGGAAATTAAACTCGACCACACCCGCGGGTCATAATACATATTACGAAGTTGCTCAGGACCTTAAGTAGCTGAAAGGGGCATAGATTCTTAAAATGACAAGTTGGATCGTTACATACCTGCATAACTAATACATGTATAACTAATACCTGCATAGCTTTAACCGGCAACTAAACAACCACTTAATTCATTGACACATTTAGTTCTTTAAGGGTTTATGTTTAATGACAACGAAAGGTTTTCAATGTGAATTATTTGCTAAGTAAAACCTGCACATAAATATATAACTTCCCACAGTATTAATCATTTCCTTGTTTCAATTATCTATTTGTATACCTGTTATGTATATTAGAATGTGACATGTTATGTGTATTAGAGTATGCTGAGAACATGGAGTATATTTCTAATGACCTTCTTTATTTATTTTGGACATGTAAACATTTGGGCCTGCTAAATTCCTAAGGAATTCAGGCCCAAACCAGCCTTGTTGCATCTTTGGAAAGTCCAGTCTTGCCATAGCCGCATCTCTCGGATTGTTGGGCCTACCTTGTTGAAGCCCAATCTTCAGAGTCCAGTCTTCTCTCTTACTCCTTTCATTAATTCCCATTATTTCCTAAATAGTTTACTGACTTAATTATTTTCACTTATTGCCTTCGCTGTCTTATCGCATCATCATTATCATGTATTGACACTCATATATTCGATTATGTGTTTTGCTTTTATTCACTAATATCACTTAAAACTTAGGCAAATCTTAATTAATATAGGATTTAAAAGGAAACAACTAGTAATTGATATTTGCCTCCTGTTAATTTCAACTTGTTCATCTTATACACTCACTAGGTTTTGAAGCTCAGGCCTTTAATCAGAACGACAACCTGTTGTTTCAAAGGAAATTAGCAATAGTCACTGGTTTTCACTAATAAGAAAAGAAGTCAGATTATTCATAAAAATGGCAGTAACGGACAATCTCAAATGGATTTTCAAAGACTCACTTATTCAGTTTTTTTTGAAAACCAAGGTACATTAAAAAATCATATTTCTTACAAACGAAGATTACTCTATCATCTATTCTTCAAATATAATCACTTTTCTTAACTTAATAATTCAAGCTTTAAAATATAAACCACTTTCAAAACTCTCTTAGCCTCCAATAACTCTTTTCTAATCTAATACCCTTCTTAAGTCTTACACATACATTTCCTATAGCATATAGTGAGCCCTACCTTAGTAATAATCAAAGCATAGTATAAATAACTAAGTCCTTAACATTAGTCTAAGTCCTATGGAGCTACCTCAGGTAGATTTTAAAGGGTTCCTAACACCTTCCCCTTAGAAGAACAAAAACCCTTACCCGTAATCTCACCGGTTTGTACACTAATGGGCGAAATTTAGAAATTAGAAGGCTTGGAAAGCTCATAAGTTTGACCGAGAGTTGACTTCGATGTTATCAGGGTTGGATTGTGGTTCGAGAATTGTAATAGCTTCGTTATGTCATTTGGGACTTGTGTGTAAAATTTAAGGTCATTCGGAATTGATTTGATATGGTTCGTGATGAGTTTTAGAAGTTGAAATTTCATTAGTTTATTAGGCTTGAATTGAGGTGTGGTTCATGGTTTTGGTGTTGTTTGATGTGATTGGAGGCTTCGAGTAAGTTCGTACTGTGATTTAGTACTTATTGGTATGTTTGGATGGGGTCCCGAGGACCCCGGATGTGTTTTGGACAAGTTTGGGCATTTCGACACTTTGATGATGTTCTGGAGCGAGTGAAGTGCGGAGGGCACATTTCGGGAGTGCTGAGGCGAAGCCCATATGCGGCCGTAACAGGAAATCTACAGGTTTGTTGGTTCGACTTCGGAAGCTTATATCTTGCAATCTATAAGGAATTTTGAGTTAATCCGAAAATAAAAGTTGTAGTCCTTTGAGTCTAGTTTCTAGAATATTAAATCGTTTATCATTTGAATATTTGTACAGAAAGTTATAGTCAATTTACTAACGACTCTTTATACAGTCGTTGCTGAAGTACGGCTGCACAATATGGATTGTGGCCGCAGGACTTGGAAGTGCGGACCACACTAGGAAAGGTGCAGTCAGCACTGTGGGAGATCAGATGTTATAGTATATAAAAGATATTTTTGGATTTTTATTTTATTCTTCACCACTTTAGAGACTTGGGAGCTTGGGTTTGAAGGGTTTCAATCTAGACATTCATCTACAAGCTCGGGGTAAGTGATTCAAACATATATCTATGAGATTTACATGAATCCATTACTAGATTTAACATCAAAAATGGTATTTAACAAGAGTAATTAGGGTTTGTCAAAACATTTATAAAGGGAATAATTGGGTTTTGAACATCGATTCAGAGTGGGATTTGAGTGAAACTAGTATGGTTGGACTCAGAATTGAATGGATTTTCGGATTTTATGAATTTTATCGGGTTCCGATGTGCGGGGCATGGTTTAACTTTTTGGTTGACTTTGGCCTTTTAATTAAAGTTTCAACCTTTATCGATTGGGTTTGTTTCCTTTGGCATTATTTGATGTTCTCGAGTTGCTTTTGGCTAGTTTCAAACCATTCAGAGATCGGTGCGTGGGGGAGGGAATTTCTAGAGTATCGTTTAGCTTGATCGGTATTGGATTCGACTTGTTTTAGGTAAGTAATACTTCTAAAATTGGTGCTGAGGGTATGAACCCCTGAATATACGTGTTATGTGTTTGGTGTTGAGGTGACGCACATGCTAGGTGACGGGCGTGTGGGCGTGCACCGTGTGAATTATATCTCGGATGATTCTGTGGTACCGTGTAGTATTCTATCTTGTTTTTATCCATGAAATTCGTACGTGCTAGAATAATTGAGCTGTGATCCATGTTAGAAATCATCTTTAGGATATGTACTTATTCAGTTGGGAAACAGTGAGGTCATTTTAATTGTTGAGTTATTTTCTTTAATTGTAATTACATTCACAGTCATATTCATTCATTTTCATGTCATATCTCAGTCTCTGTTATCATCATTGTCACATAATGTTATCATTGTTTGGGCTGATTGTTATGAGATCTGTGAGCCCGAGAGACTAGAGAGATTGGTGACTGAGCTGAGGTTGAGGGACAGATTGTGAGTGATATTGATGGGATCGGGTTGTATGCCGCAGCAAGTGTTATTAATTTATGATGAGATCGGGTTGTATGCTGCAACATGTATTAGTGATTCATATGTAGGTCGGGTTGCACGCCGCAACAGACCTTTTGGCTATATGTGGATCGGGTTGCACATCGCAACAAGCCTTATGGCTATATATGGATCGAGTTGCACGCCGTAATAGGCCTTATAGATATATGTGGATCAGGTTGCACGCCACAACATGCCTTATGGCTATATGTGGATCGGGCTCCACGACGCAGCAGGCCTTATAAGCTTTATTACTATTGACGGGATCAGGCTGCGCGCCGCAGCAAGCACCGTACAGTGCTGAGTGACTGAGTGTGCTGAGGGATGGCTCCGAACCATCTTTGCAAAAATCTCTAGTTTCAGAGAATGGCTTTGTCGGGTCAACAGACATAACTTCTCGCAGCTTTCAGTCCAATTCAAAAGTAGGAAACACTCTACTCTAGTAAAATAGGTCATACTACATAAACCTTATATGAGTTGGTCCCTAGCACCAACACACAATTAGGAAAGCCACCCTGATGTCAACGGGTCATGCACCCAACGACATAATTTTTGTGGAAAGACAAACAAATATGACAAGACACTTATGGATCCGAAGCAAACACTTATCCAAATATCTTTCTTTTACCCACCTCAAAAAATAGAAATCAACCCAAACATCCCTGAAATTAGCATGGTAATGGGAGCACCACATAAGTTGAAACAATGGTGGAAGAATATTCGTTGGGAACACAGAGACGAGGTTCGAACACACCTTGGGGCATTAATTGCATTGATGAACATCCGAGCAGACAGGGTGCTCACTCGCCTGTAGATAGAATTTTGGGATCCAGCTAAGGTGGTGTTCAAATTTGCCGACTGTGAGCTGGTACCGACAATGGAGGAAGTTACAAGTTTTACGGAGCTGTCGTTCAGCAGAATAATGCCATTATTATCAGTTACTATGACCTGTTATCGGTTATTGGATACGCTAGGTCTTACCAATAGCAGAAGCCATAATAGTATCGAGGATGGAGGGGTGAGCCTTGACTAGATGTTCGACAGGTTTGAGCACCGTGAAAGCTACGAATGGTATTCAGGGGAGTTTCAATGTGACCAGGCAACATGGGAGAGTCTCATGCCTATCACTTTCACACTGGCACTATTGAGACTCTTGGCCTTCCTACAATGAAGGGGTCGTATCAATATCAATCTGCTACCAGTGGTCCTAGCAACCTTCCACGGCAATCTTCAAGCTACTCTGGTGACGATGGTGTTAGCAGAGATATTGAGAGATTTGTCCCCATGTTCATGGGGGTATGATTTCTTTAAGGATTGTAACTTGCTGCTGCTGATTTGCGCTATTGAACATTTCTTCCGGCGGGAGGCCACCGTCGACTACTTCGAGGGTGTCAGCAATACGATCTGTAGCCACAATGAAAGAATGAGACACTGGATATCCCTACATAGGCAAGCAGAATGGAGGGAAACACTGACCAATCTGACTGTAGAATGGATCAACTGAAAACTCTCTTAGTTAGGTGGATGGAAAATCTTGAGGACTCCTCAAAAGTACTTTATCGAGTTGATCGAACTAGAAGGCATTCAATCATACTCACCCCTGCAGGTCCTCCGGTAATTCGGGATAATCCAAGACGTGCCTCTATGGACAAGGAAAGTGTTGTACTAGGATGAGTACAATGGCCAGATTCTAATTCCCAGGATAAGGAGACTGCAACAAGAGTGGAATGACCTGGTGACAATGCCTATGGGTCAAAACTCATGGCGTACTCCCGAGTATTACGTCTGGATTAAGGAAGAAGAAGAACTGGCCCTCCCAAGCAGAGAGGGTATAGCCTGGTTAGAGGACGCAGTGGTTGCCTTGCAGATTTATCATGAGATCCTGCCGCATTTTCTTGGGCACACATCAATGCATCGTCAGGTGGTACCACGATCCATTGACCCCATGTTGCCAACAATTGATGATGATGATCGGGTAGTGGAGTGCATCTAGATAGAGTCAAGCACAGAGCCAGAAGAAGAACCAGAGGAGGAGTATGAATTCAACGATGATGAGGAAGAGTTTGAGGAAGACCCGGAGGAGGATCCCGAATATGAGCTAGAAGAAGAGAAGGCGCATGGAGCGACTCATGGGATGGTTATTAAAGTTAGTTGATTTCCCCCTCTTTCCCTGCTTTGTACCTTTATCCCTAGTTTCCTTTCCAAAAGGGTGAATTGTCAGAGCCCATGCAACTCTATGATGTAATCCTTGTTCCCACTTGTATCAGTCCAAATTATCAATGAAAACAAATTGCTTCTAATATAAATGTGTCAAGTCTAAATGTCAGTTAAATATCCGCGAACTAGGCCTACCTCTGGCAATGAGTAGTCCCTGCGAATTCTAGGAACACGCTAGTTGTAATGCACGAATTATCTGTTCTATGTGATTTTTTGCTTACATAAATAAAGAAACCGACTCTTGCTCCTTTTCTTTTCTTCTTGTTGTTTTTTGCTTTATTATTATCCCCAAAAAGAAAAGAAATTTGGTTTGTGTCG
Source organism: Nicotiana otophora (assembly GCA_000715115.1). Classification (NCBI taxonomy): domain Eukaryota; kingdom Viridiplantae; phylum Streptophyta; class Magnoliopsida; order Solanales; family Solanaceae; genus Nicotiana; species Nicotiana otophora. The sequence goes on along the minus strand of AWOL01S0021343.1, from coordinate 21,568 downwards.
ACCAAAACTGGCAGAACCACCTTACAATCTAAGGTCAAAGGGAAAGATGTCAGTAGCGGAAGACCCAACCGAACATGCTCTGGTCATAGCTGATAGCCCGGGGCAATCGGGGGAAAAGGATAGTACTAGGAATGATGAACATGTGGCCAGGATGGCCCAAGAAATTGAGTCTTTAAGGGAGAAGGTATAGCATATCAGAGAATTGGCACACCTAGCCGTGACAACACTTCCTCAGCTACCTAAATTCCCTTCTTTGGATTCACTTCGAGATCATTTTCCTTCAACGTCATGCCAAAACAACAACACCCCAGCTTCAACTCCCACCACTCAAGTGATACCTACAATAACCCCCGCTAACCCACCAAATCCCCCTATTCACAATCCTTACGTACCATAATACACTCAAACATCACAGAACCCGCCTATTACAACTAATGCAACTACCCCTCCTCATGACAGAGTCACTTTCACCACCAACTAGCACATACTTGTGGCACATGCCGCTACTCAGGAGCGGTACGTTCCCAATGTATATGTCATTTCGGAGCCTACCTTTACAGCACTTGTCACGGTCAGGGTGCCTTATGAGATTGACCAATATACCGAGATAGAGAGAGAATCCAGGCGTAAGGAAGAAGAGTTAGTGTCTGAGTAGTTGCAAATGTTGAGAAGGCAAATGAAGAGTCTCCAAGTAGCCCAAGGAAGTGAAAATTTGGACTATGAGGACCTGTGTATTCATCCAGATGTGAATATGCCAGCAGGTTACAAACCCCCAAAGTTCGATATCTTTGATGGAACGGGGGACCCTCACGCACATTTGAGGGCTTATTATGACAAGTTGGTTGGAGTGGGAATTAACGAGAAACTAAGGATGAAGTTGTTTAGAAGAAGTTTGACGAGAGAAGCACTCACTTGGTGAACCCGACATGATCCGCGAAATTGGAAAACTTGGTAGGATATGGCGGAGGACTTCATGAATCATTTCCGATTCAATACAGAGATCACTCTTGATCGGTTCGCACTGGTGAACCTACAGAAAAAAACATCTGAGTCATTCCAAGAATATGCACGATGATGGAGGTCGGAGGCTGCCAGGGCACAACCTCTGCTGGATGATAGTGAATTAACCAAGTATTTCATCAGAGCCCAAGAGGGAATATACTTTGAAAACATGATGGGAATAATAAGTCAAAAGTTCCCGAGCTAGTCAAGATGGGAGATTTCTTAGAATAAGGCATAAAGTCTGGTAAAGTACAATCTATAGTAGCACTGCAAGCGGCCAGCAAGTCCATCTAGTCAGGGTCGATCGGTAGGGGAAATAAGAAGAAAGAGGAGGTCTCAGCAGTCATCCCCTACTACCAAACTAACCCACCTCACGGAAGCACCTCTTATTCCCCAAACAACCACTCAACACCATCCACTTACACTCCAGTCTATAATACCCAGCCATATTACCACCCTCAACCACAATATAACAGTCCTCGAGCCAACAACAACCAAAACCCACAATGACCATATTCTCATGTCTAAACCACTACTCATCAAAACCGATTTGTGTATGCTCCACGCCCTCGTCCCAACTTTGAAGAGAGGGGTCCTAGAGCTTATACCCCGATTGCTGAGCATCTGGACCAATTGTTCGAAAGATTAAGAAGAGAAAGATTGATACACCCAATCGAGGGAAGGGTCCCTGAACATCCCTCCAAATAGTTTGATGCCACTAAGAGATGCATGTACCATTCCAATGTACCTAGGCACGACACTGAAGACCGTTTCTAGTTGAAAAAAAAATTGAAATCCTGATCAAGAGCGGAGCCATTTAGTGCACTCCAGCACCACCTGATATGAATCGCAACCCGCTGCCAAATCATCAAAACCAGGGAGCTAATATGATCACGTTAAATGAAGAATATGACATGAAGGGAACAATTGTCACTATTGGAAATGCAGAAGTCGCAAGGATCCCTCCTCAAAAGGCTCCGATCATTGCAGTACAACTAAGGCCTACAGTGACGGTTTAGACCTACCCGCATCAACCTACTAATTCTACTCAATACGAAGGAGATCAGAAGTACAAAATTGTCCAATGGACCTACCAGTAAAAGGGAAAGGCCAAAATGACAGACTCTGTCGCGCCTCATGGTATGACTAGGTCTGGGACATGCTACACCCCAAAGATGTTAATTGAGGAAACCCGGGGAGGGAACAAATTCCAAGGAGGAACATAAGACTCCTAGAAGCCGCTGAGTTTTGGAAAAGAATATCAAGCAAAGAGTATTCTGTTGAAGAGCAGTTAAAGAAAACTTCGGCACAGATATCTATCATGGATTTATTAATGAGCTCTGATAGCCATAAGGATGCTTTGTTAAAAGTACTAAGCAGGGTAAGTGTACCAAGTAACACCTCTAGAGAAGAGTTGGCCGTGACAATTGGGAAAATAGTAGAAGCAAACATGATCACTTTTAGAAGAGACGAACTTCCTGTAGAAGGCGCAAGTCACAACAAGGCTCTCCACATCAGTGTCAAATGCGGGGACAAAGTGATATCCTGGGTGTTGGGCGATGGAGGATCAGGAGTCAACATATGTCCTCTCTCCACCTTGTGGGAATTAGGAATTCATTTGAGTGATGTCGAGGAAAGTCATGTAAGGGTAAGAGCCTTTGATGGTTCAAAAGGATGTTATGGGAAATATTTATCTAGCTTTACAAATGGGGACGGTCAATTTTCTGGTGTTGTTCCAAGTGATGGATATCTCCTCTTCTGACAATTTGTTACTGGGCAGGCCATAGATACATATGGCAGGGGTCGTGCTATCTACTTTGCACCAATGCATAAAATTCGAGTGGGGATGCTAAGAGATCGTGGTTCACAGCGAGTAGGGTCACTCCGCCTATTTGGAGTATGTTGTCCTATTCATTGAGGGACTGGACGGAGTTGCCTTCCACGTTGTGGAAATCATGCAGACTACTAAGATGGAGAAGACTGAATATAATTTGGGAATGCAATCACCGTATAGATCCAAGATGGCCTTGAGGAAGATGATGAAATATGGATATATGCCAGGAACAGGGTTAGGACCAAAGTCAGATGGGATCACAGAGCCAATTGAACATAATGGGATAAAAGGAAGGGCTGACATAGGATATTAGCCTCTGGAAGGGAAAGCTTGCACCATTAGCTCCGAGAAAAAGGTTTTTGCGGCTGAACATGTTGCATGTCCGAGACAGAGTTCAACACCTGAAATAATATCATCGACAGGATGGGAAAGTTGTTCATGAACATGATCGAAGAATGTTGTGAAGGAACTAACACCAAGACACCGACTATCAGGGATGCCGAATCAGGGGAAAAGCTGCAGAATTGGACAGCCTGTCCATCTTTGGTTCACCGGGAGTCTTGGTAGTATGGATTTGTAAAAGTTTTCTTTTAAAAGGGCACGGTCAATTAAAGCATGTACCGTGTATGTACCCTTTTGTCATTTTCCTCTTACGAACTCTTAAGAGGTTCCCCTTTTGATGAAATAAAAGAATCATTTTCCAAAATATCGCAACCTTGTTTTACCGCTTATTTATACTTAGTTTTTTTTTTCAGTAATCAAATCGATAAAAGACCGCGTTCCGCAATTATGACATGTAACAAAACCTCTAAGAGCAACAACCCAGAATAAAAGGAATATGATGAAAGTATGATGCCGGACAATCTCCCATAGGAGATCGAACAACTGGAGAGTCAGAAAAAGCCCAATCTTGAAGAAACAGAAGTGGTCAATCTTGGAAGCGAAGAAGATGTAACAGAAACCAGAATCATCATTCACCTTGGAGCCAAGCAGAAGGGAAAAATGATTAAGCTCCTCCGGTAGTAAGTCGACGTGTTCACATGGTCCTGTGATGACATGGCAGGATTAAGCATTGACATTGTCTCGCCTCGACTGCCCACTGACCTTACCTGACCGCCGGTCAAGCAGAAACCCAGGAAGTTCAAACCTGATTTAAGTCTGTGGATAAAGGAAGAAGTGACCAAACAGATAGAAGCAAATGTAGTAAGGGTCACCAACTATCCAAGTTAGTTGACAAACATCGCCCCAATGCCCAAGTAGGACGGGAAGATCAAAATATGTGTGGACTACTAAGATTTCTACAAATCTAGTCCAAAGGACGATTTCCCCTGCCATCCACATCCTAGTGTCAACTGTGCGAAGAATGAACTGTAGTCGTTTATGGATTGTTTTGTTGGATACCACCAAATCTTGATGCACGAGGAAGACGCAAAAAAGACAACTTTCTCCACGCCTTAGGGATTCTATTGTTATAGAGTTATGTTGTTCGGTCTCAAGAACACCGGTGCCACCTACATGAAAGCCATGATGACCATCTTTCACGACATGATTCATAAGGAAATTGACGTGTATGCGGATGATGTCATTATAAAATCTCGAAAGAGTTCAGAGCACTTGGACGACTTGAAGAAATATTTCGAACGCTTGTGAAGGTATAGTTTGAAGTTGATCCCAGCAAAATATGCGTTCGGAGTCCCTGCTGGGAAACTATAACGTTTTATTGTAAGCAGGAAAGGGATAGAACTAGATCTGTCAAAAGTCAAGGCCATCCAGGAATTACCGCCACCAAAGAGCAAGAAAGATATCATGACTTTCCTGGGAAGATTGAATTACATCGGTCATTTCATAGCCCAGTCCACGGTAATCTGTGAACCCATTTTCAAGCTAGTAAATAAGGATGCTGCAAGAAAATGGACGGTGGAGTGCCAGAAAGCCTTCGACAGAATCAAAGAGTATCTTTCAAACCCGCCAGTGTTGGTTCACCCTGAACCAGGGAAACCATTGTTGCTCTATTTGTTAGTCTTGGACAATGCCTTCGGTTGTGTGTTGGGACAGTATGATGAAACTGGGAGAAAAGAGCAGGCCATCTACTACTTAATAAAGAAGTTCACACCATGCGAGGCTAAGTATACCTTGATAGAATGCACTTGTTGTGCTCTGACCTAGATTGCTCAGAAGCTAAGGCATTACGGCATACACTATGCATCTGATATCTCGGCTCGACCCGCTCAAGTACATTTTTCAAAAGCCAGTGCCTATCAGAAAGCTAGCTAAATGGCAAATTCTTCTTAGCGAATTTGAAATTGTGGACATAACTCAGAAGGCTATCAAAGGACAAGCTTTAGCCGACCACCTCACCGAGAATCCAGTGGATGGAGGTTACAAACTGCTCACCACATATTTCTCCGAAGAAGAAGTACTATTTGTCGGAGAGGATATTGCAGAATCATACCCAGGATGGCGAATGTTTTTCGATGGAGCAGCAAATTTCAAAGGAGTCAGAATTGGGGCAATGATTATTTCAGAATCTGAACAACACTACCCAGCATCGGCAAAGATAAGATTCCCTTGCACAAATAATATTTCTGAATACGAGGCGTGCATCTTTGGAATCAGAATAGCTGTCGATAGAGACATTAAAGAACTTTTAGTAATGGGAAATACCGATTTGTTGATACACCAAGTCCACGGAGAATGGTCCACCAAGAATGTCAAGATACTGTCGTACCTACACTACATGAAAGAGTTGTGTAAGAAGTTCACGAAGATTGAGTTCAGGCACGTCCCTAGAATTCATAACGAGTTCGTCGATACCTTTGCAACCCTATCATCTATGATTCAGCATCCAGACAAGTACAACATCGACCCTATCGAGGTGGGGATCAAGTATCAATATGCCTATTACTTCCGTGTGAATGAAGAGCCAGATGGTAAATCATGGTATCACGACATCAAGAAATTACTTGCGACATATGAGTACCCAGAAAATGCTACTAATGGTCAAAAGAGACCCCTAAGGAGGTTAGCAAATAACTTTTTCCTCAACGGGGATGTCTTGTATAGGAGGACCCCAGACTTAGGTTTGCTGAGTGTGTAAATGTCGCTGAAGCAACCAGACCGTTGAAAGAAATACATGTAGGGATGTGTGGACCCCACATGTACCGGTTCACATTAGCCAAGAAACTTTTGAGAGCTGGATACTTTTGGATAACTATGGAAAGCGGCTGTATCCACTACGTGCAGAAATGTCACCAGTGCCAGGTTCACGGAGATTTCATCCGGGTTCCACCAAATGAGTTAAATATAATGGGTTCTCCCTTGCCTTTCGCCGACTGGGGGCATAGATGTGATAGGACCCACAGAGCCCGCTGCATCAAACGGACATCGTTTTATTTTGGTAGCTATTGACTATTTCACCAAATGGGTCAAGGCATCTACTTACAAGGCCGTCACAAAGAAGGTAGTGGAAGATTTTGTCCGAAAAAACATCGTCTGCAGATTTGGAATACCGGAGTCCATCATCACTAACAATGCGGCTAACCTCAAAAGCGATCTCATGAGAGAAATCTGCGAGTAGTTCAGAATCATCCACCGCAATTCCAANGCAATTCCACAGCCTACAGACCACAAATGAATGGGGCAGTCGAGGTAGCTAACAATAATATCAAGAGGATTCTACGAAAGATGGTGGACAATCACACACAATGGTACGAGAAGCTACCTTTCGCTTTATTAGGTTATCGGACTACCATGAGAACATCTATTGGGGCAACGCCATACATGTTGGTATACGGCACTGAAGCGATAATACCAGCAGAAGTCGAGATATCGTCATTAAGTGTCATTCAAGAAGCAAAATTGGACGATGTGGAGTGGATACGGGTCAGGCAGGAACAACTCATGCTCATTTACTAGAAAAGAATGGATGCAATGTGCCATGGATAGCTATAACAGAACAGTATGACCGGTGCATTATTTAAAAGAGTAAAGCCTCGCCAATTCACACTGGGGCAGTTGGTTCAGAATAAAATCTTTCCCCATCAAGAAGAAGCCAAAGGAAAATTTGCACCAAACTAGCAAGGTCCTTACGTGGTTCACCGAGCGTTGTCTGGTGGAGCTCTAAGCTTGGCAAAAATGGATGGAGGAGTCGGCACGAAGCCTATCAACTCAGATGCAATCAAGAGATACTATGTCTGAAAACAAATAGAGTTAGCGTTTTCTGATGTAATAAGAACTACCTTCAACCTGACTTCCCACAGAGGGATACATAGGCAACCCACGTAGGGTTCGGTTTCTCTCTCCTTTCTCTTTAATAGAAAACACCAAATATCACTTTTGTATGTTGCTCAGGAACTACGCCGACTTGATTCCCTCAGAAAGGAATACGTAGGCAATCCTTATTGGATTTAGTCGCCTTTTGTAATTGAACTACATTCTGGCCTGATTCCACTTGGATACATAGGTTGTCAGAGTCAAACTCGGCCATTTTCATTCTCAGTCTCATCAATTTGCATCTGTTGTAATTGAACTACGCTCTGACCTGATTCTATATTGGATATATAGGCTGCCTGAATCAGGCTCGGTCATTTTCATCATATTTAATCATCATCCACGAACTATGTTCAGACCTGATCCTGTTTTGGACACGTAGGCAACCTGAAAGGGTTCGGTCACAATCTTAGGAATACCTTTGTAATGCATTAGTTCAAATTAGGACTTAGTCACAACAGCAAGTAGCTGCATTATCAGAGACGTCACGGAAGATCGACAACAATAGGACAAAGTTCTCAAAGGGATACCTTCGCGTGTGGAGAACCTTTCGTAACATGTCATAATCCGAAACGCCGACATTTGCCTTAAAAAATAAGAATTTTCAAAATGTTTTCTAAAAAGATATGTGTATATAGTAATTTGTTCCATCTACCAAACTTCGTGGCACAATCATGTAAAAGGTTGGGGAAAACCAACACCGTGGTCAGCACGAACCAACTCCCCCTTCCTCTACTGAGAATTTTTCATTGAGTGGAGGGTGAACAAAGAAAGAAGCGCTAGGACCACACTGGGGCAGATGACGGATCCACCACTTGCCTAAGATTATCTCTCCTCCTTTTACTTAAAGTTTTCGAGTACATCTAAAAGCTAACACTTGAATCCTCTGCAGGTCCCTTAGAATCAGACAGTTGACACGGAAATTGGTACATAGCAAATCCCTTGCTCACCTAATCGGAGCTTCTTGTAAAAAACAAATGCCGGCTTTGCTAATCGAAGTCCTTTATATAGCAAACCATCAACTCGATCAATCGGAGCACCCTGTACAAATCACACGCTGGCTTCACCAATCGAAGTTTTGTATATAGCAAACCCTCAGCTCAATCAATCATAGCAACTTGTACAAATCGAACGGCTGCTTCGATTAGCAAAGCCGCGAAAGCAACGGGAGCCTTGTATATAGCAAACTGCAAACTTTGCCAGAAAAAGAAATTCGTAACACTGCTCCATCAATCACGCACACCGGGATAGACAATCGCAAATAGCGCTATCAACGTCCAACCAATCGATGTCCACAACCTAGCTTTGCGGTCAAGAGTATTGCTTGGGCATGCTTTAATTTTATTTGCTATTACTTTGAATGTTTTGACATTCTACTCATGCAGCTTTAGGTATGATTACGGTTTTTATCAATCACTCCCGAGCAGAGAATACTTTATATTTCAGTGCAACGCTGTCCTAACAAGCGGATACGCACTCTACAAATCGATTTCTCCCAACAAGTGGAGAAATTTCTCAGTTCAAATCTCTCCCAACATGCGGAGACACAGTTTAGCAATCAAGTTCTCCCAACAAGCGCAGACAATTTTCAAATGCTCCGACAGCTGCAGAACGGTACATAGCCCGGCTAATAAATCGAGTCAGGATCAAGTATCTCATCCTCCCAATTCCAAATAACGACTCACCGACAGCCAGTCATTGTCGTTCCTGCATCATTTACATTGTATCTTAATATATTCTGCATCACAATATATTGGTATGCACGTATTTCATTTGTTCTGAAGAAACAAACACCGCAACGTGGAACTTTTTCTTAGCAGTAGACCGAACTACAATGCTATGGGGACAACCAACCTAGTAGCGGGTCTAAGATCTCAGCTCAAGATAACTAACGAGCTCAAAATTTCGAATTATTCAAATCAGGACGCAAAATTCAAGCCACCATGAGTGACCAACCTTTTGTATCGTTGTATCATCGCAATACGATACTGGGACAATTCCTGTGAGTGTCGCTTCCCTAAAATCCATACTCCAGAACTACATGAGGCCTGATCCTCGTTAAGCCCGAGGTATGTAAACAATCTAAAGCTAGAATTTCAGCCCGATACTCCCAAATATTTATAGATTCTTCTTCAATTCAATCTTGCAATTCACCATTCCCATCTCTTGCAATACATGCCTAAAAGTCGGGACAAAATTGGCTTGCTTCCATTTCTTTGCCCGAAAACTATTTCATCGTCTCTGGTCAAAGATGGGCAGCTGTTGACGGCCAATTTTGACCCTCCCTTTTAAAATTAATTTATTTATACAAAATAATTTACAATAAATATTTTCTGGGAATGAATACCTATTTCTACAAATTAATTCAGTATTAGTTTCAAAATTAATCATTTAACATTAATATTATGTAATTACAAATTATATTTACTATTTTAGGATTATTAAAACAATTGCTATATGTAAGTTCTATAATTAATTCAATAAATTACTTCTTACAATAGTTAATTAGTTTACTATTTAAATAATTCAAAATTAATGTCCTAGTGAAGTATTTTCACAAATAATAAATTAATTACTATAATTAGTTCTATTTAACAATTATATTTTTCATTGCATTTTATTGAATATTATTAAGTATATTTAACTTAATTTCAAAAGGGATTAAAGACAAAAGGCTACAATTGCAATTCGCAATTAAATACAAAATGGCCACCTTTTAAATTATTTTTAGCCCAAACACAAGGCCCAATTCGAAATAACCCAGTCCAAACACCCATCTCCTTCTCCAAATTGGCAATCCTTGCCATTCCATGAGAACCAATCATAGCGCGCCACGTCATCCATCTTATTCACTCACAAAAGAAATACAAAGCCTTCTGGGCCGTTCATTTCTTGATTAATCGCTCACGATTTTCACTCTATTTCTCTTTAATTACTAAAACACTCCAAAAACTTTTTATCCATTATTTATCAGAGTCGTTGATCCAATGATCCAATGATCTAATGACCCAGATTCCNATTTCAATTGTTCTATGGTGTTTAATATGCTAATACTTATGCTCTGTTAGTTTAATGACTCCTTATGATTAGTTGTTCTGCTATGAGTCTTTAAGTGATGGTTCATTAAACCATAATTGATCCCTGCTAATANAATTCAGAGACCAGTTGGTCTCACCCTCCAAACCCTAATCACTTCTCACATCACCCAGCCGCCCTCTTTCCCTTTCCCCTCACTTTTCTCTCGTTTCCATCAACTATCTCCAAAGACCTTGCACAAATTTGTGCAAGGTCACTCGAAATCCCTGTAAATCATATCCCTGACCCTGCTACACCACGATTCTCGCTTAACATTCCCTTTTTCATTCACAAATTCAGAATGCCCCAATTCTAAAACCCTAGGCTTAAAGGTGAAAGCTCAAATCGACTGACCTTTGTTATGATCTTTCAAATCAAAGCCTAAAATCACCCCTTTTCTCCTGAGCTCGGTGAATCCTACTAAAAATTCCTTTTTAATCACAAAATTCAAAACCCTTCGAGTCTGAAAATCCTAGCTTAAAGATGTAACTTCAAATCATCTAAATCCTCTCTTGCTCTGTCCAATCAGAGCATGCATGAAGCTTTTCAAAGGGTTCATCATTAGGATTCTTGACCTAGAGGTCAAACGCAGTGACCTCTAGGTTTAAGTATAACTGATGGTCCTTTTCCTTCAGCGATCAATCTCCTTTCACTCAGATAAATTGAATACTGAATTTCCCCTCTGTATTTTGATTTTTATTCGATTTGTAATCATTATTACCATGAGTTACTCTCCACTATTCGATTTGAATTCTCTAAACCCTAGAGCCTTAATGGAACTATAAATAGAAGCCTTTTATGTTCTCATCTACCACGACCTAACAAGAGAAAATCACGATCTAACTATCTAAGAGAAACACACACAAACATCGAGAGCTTTAGGGTTCCAAGCCTTAGGTTTCTTACTACTTTTCTTTTCTTTTGTTGAGTTCTATTTCTGGTCTAAACTTAAGGGTTTTGCGATCTTAAGCAAATGAAAAGAGTTCCCGTTTGGTATTCTGCTCTCAAAAAGGTCAGCACCTCTCACACTTTTCTCTTTTGTTTGTTTCTTTGAATGATATAAATATGCCAAGATAGGTTCTGTATATTTCAATTGTTCTATGGTGTTTAATATGCTAATACTTATGCTCTGTTAGTTTAATGACTCCTTGTGATTAGTTGTTCTGCTATGAGTCTTTAAGTGATGGTTCATTAAACCATAATTGATCCCTGCTAATCTTTGTTCTGAGTTTCCAACACTCTCCATGCCTAAGTTATTATATGCTCGTGTTCAACATGAACTTCATAGATTTCATTGACATGCAGTAAGCTTATCTTTGTCCTATTGCATCTCTATAGTTTTGTGAGCTTTAAAGTTGAGTTTATTACCTGATAATTATAAATAAGATGAATCTAAAGTTGTTTAACCCTGTCTTTTCACCTTAAGCATGAACTTTAAGTGTTTAAATGCTTTCTTCTCTGCTCATGTCTATTAGGTTGCTTCTAAGTTGCTGCTATGTCCCTTCATTTGGTTTACTTTACCTAGTGCTTCTATTAACATGATCTTGTTTGAACCAAATCCCTTTCTTCTCTATGTATTCCTATTATACACATCTGTTAAAGCTGTGTAATATTTTCATAATGTGATTAGGATTTTGTTCTTTTTGTCAGGTATAAAGACTGCTAATTTGATGAGTTGAACTTAACTTTTTCTTGATTAGTCAACATCCTCAGCAACATGTTTATTTGATATCTCCTATCTCTCATCTTTAGGATTATCATGCATCTTTTTCTTTTAAAGAACCTGACTACTCTGCCCTAGTTAAGTAGTAACTTGTAAAAAGGAAGTATGATCAACCTTGTATTCATGTAATGATTTAGAACTAATCTTTAAGTTAAACCTGTATTGATGCAATGTCTTTTCCCTTATCTATAACCTTCTGTTTAACTCACTCTAAAATATGAAACGTTTCCCCTGTTTACATAAGAATCATCACAACATTTGATCTGACTGAATGCTGCATGTTTCTTGTTTAGTTCATAATTATATATCATGTCCAGAACTGCCCTAACTTTTGCTCTATGATAACTTTGAACCTAGTTTAATCCCTAACGTCTCATAAGGATCCAGGCCAATGTTATTTGAACTTGATGATTTATTAGGAATATGATTTGTATAAATCCTAAGGAACTCCCTGTTGTGATCTGTAAACAGTATATCTGTTGAAAGTCTCGATCATGTCCTAGATGTCTTCAACAACCACTAAACAATGACTGNATTACCATGAGTTACTCTCCACTATTCGATTTGAATTCTCTAAACCCTAGAGCCTTAATGGAACTATAAATAGAAGCCTTTTATGTTCTCATCTACCACGACCTAACAAGAGAAAATCACGATCTAACTATCTAAGAGAAACACACACAAACATCGAGAGCTTTAGGGTTCCAAGCCTTAGGTTTCTTACTACTTTTCTTTTCTTTTGTTGAGTTCTATTTCTGGTCTAAACTTAAGGGTTTTGCGATCTTAAGCAAATGAAAAGAGTTCCCGTTTGGTATTCTGCTCTCAAAAAGGTCAGCACCTCTCACACTTTTCTCTTTTGTTTGTTTCTTNGATGTCTTCAACAACCACTAAACAATGACTGGTCATGAGTGTATTACCTGAATTTATATTGTTGATTCTCATTAAAAATATTAATGCCAACCTATGAATATGCTGGAAAATAAGTCAGCCAGTTCACTATGTTCAGCATATAAAAAGAACCTATATATATGTTGAATTGTTATTGTATAGATTTACCTTTCTTTAGAGTGTTGCCTTACTCTAAATTTGGATTATTGTAACATGTTTGTGATGTTTCCAATGTTCACCTTTATGAGTTTCAGAATCAGATGTTTTGTTTCATGTGATACATATGTTTGTTTACTCATCCAGTATAGTCTGTATGTTCTTATGATAGAAGGGAAGGTATATATTTTGAGATAGGTAATACTTTAGCGTTTAATTTACATTGGTATGGCCTTATTGGCACTCAAACCCGTAAGAAAAATATGTCGTTAGTGTTTAAGAGTATTTGGGAGCGGAGTTCGACTTTAAGTTGGGCTGCCCTCCCTGGCACAAGCATTTCTCTAGGCCTTGAGTCCCTTGGGAATTTTGAAGTGTCGGGGGATCCAAAGGGAGCATCGACCTCGAGTGGAGCTCCCTCCTTAGCTCTTAATTCTTTGACACATTTAGTTCTTTAAGGTTTAATGTTTAATGATAACGAAAGGTTTCCAATGTGAATTATTTGCTAAGTAAAACAACCATATTAATATATAACTTCCCACAGTATTAATCATTTCATTGTTTTAATTATCTGTTTGTATACCTGTCATGTATATTAGAATGTGACATGTTATGTGTGTTAGAGTATGCTGAGAACATGGAGTACATTTCTAATGACCTTCNTTCATTGTTTCAATTATCTGTTTGTATACCTGTCATGTATATTAGAATGTGACATGTTATGTGTGTTAGAGTATGCTGAGAACATGGAGTACATTTCTAATGATCTTTTTTATTTCTTTTTGACATGTACAGATTTGGGCCTGCTGAATTCCTAAGGAATTTAGGACCAAACCAGCCTTGCTGCATCTTTGGAAAGTCCAGTCTTGCCATAGCCGTACCTCTCAGATTGCTGGGCCTACCTTGTTGAGGCCCAATCTTCAGAGTTCAGTCTTCTCCCTTACTCCTTGCATTACTGCCCATTATTTCCTAGCTTAGTTTACTGCCTTAATTATTTTCACTTACTGCCTTCGATGTCTTATCGCATCTTCATTATCATGTATTAACACTCATATGATAGATTATGTGTTTTTCTTTTATGCTCTTGTATCACGTAAAACATAGGCAAATCTTAATTAATATAGGATTTAAAAGAAAACAACTAGTAGTTGATCTTCGCCTCCCGTTTATTTCAACATGTTCATCTTATACACTCACTAGGTTTTGAAGCTCAGGTTTTTAATCAGAACGGCAACCTGTTTCTTTAAAGGAAATTAAGAAAGAGTCACTTGTTCTCACCAATAAGAAACAAACATATTTTTCATAAAAAGGGCAGTAACATACCGTCTCAAATGAATTTCCAAAGACTCGCTTCTTCAGATTTCTTTGATAACCAAGGTACATTAAAAAATCATCTTTCTTACAAACAAAGATTACTCTATCATATATTCTTCAAAGATAATAACTTTTCTTAACTTAATAATTCAAGCTTTAAAATATAAACCACTTTCAAAACTCTCTTAGCCTCCAATAAATCTTTTATAATTCAATACCCTTCTTAAGTCTTACACATTCATTTCCTTTAGCATATAGCGAGCCCTGCCTTAGTAATAATCAAAGCATAGTATAAATAACTAAGTCCTTAAAATTAGTCTAAGTCCTATGGAGCTACCTCAGGTAGATTTTAAGGGGTGCCTAACACCTTCTCCATAGAAAAATAAAAACCCTTACCCATAGTCTCACCAGTTGGTAGACCTGTAATGAACATAACTTAATAATTAAATAGGTACCCTGGTATACCATTAAATATTAGGTGGGGACTCTCTTTTATCAACAACAGAGAAACCACAAGTTGAATCCTATCTTGACTAGTGCAAAATAGGGTGCAAAAAGGGGTGACGTAGGATCACCCCCGGGTATGTGCATGGTGAGTTACATAGTGATTTGATGTCTTTGGAACGACTCTTGGCACATTCGAGGACAAACGTATATTTAAGTGAGGGAGAATGTAACGACCCTACCGGTTATTTTGAGCATTTGTACTTCGCTCGGTGGTTTGAGGTCATGAGTATCTCCGTATGATTAATTATGACTTGCGTGTATTATCGGTTGTGGTTTCGGGAATTGGAATAGCTCTGTTATGTCATTTGGGTCTTGTCTGTAAAATTTGAGGTCATTCGGAGTTGATTTGATATGGTTTGGCATATGTTTTAGAAGTTTGAAGTTCATTATGCTTGAACTGAGGTGCGATTCATGGTTTTAGTATTGTTTGATGTGATTTGAGGCTTCGAGTAAGTTCGGATTGTGTTTTAGTACTTGTTGGTATGTTTGGATGGGGTCTCGGGGACCCCGNGAGAATGTAACGACCCAACCGGTTATTTTGAGCATTTGTACTTCGCTCGGTGGTTTGAGGTCATGAGTATCTCCGTATGATTAATTATGACTTGTGTGTATTATCGGTTATAGTTTCAGGAATTGGAATAGCTCTGTTATGTCATTTGGGTCTTGTGTGCAAAATTTGAGGTCATTCGGAGTTGATTTGATATGGTTCGTCATATGTTTTGGAAGTTTGAAGTTCATTAGTTCATTAGGCTTGAACTGAGGTGCAATTCATGGTTTTAGTCTTGTTTGATGTGATTTGAGGCTTCGAAAAAGTTCGGATTGTGTTTTAGGACTCGTTGGTATGTTTGGATGAGGTCTCGGGGACCCCGGTGTAATTCAGTTAAGTTTTAAACAAGTTTGGGCATTTCGACACTTTCATGATGTTCTGGAGCGAGTGAAGTGCGGAGGGTAAACTTTGGGAGTGCTGAAGCGAAGCCCATGTGCGGCCACACACAAAAGTTTGCGGAGGCAATGGCCAAAGTGCGTACCGTACTGAGGGCCGCAGCAGGAAATGTGCAGGTTTGTTGGTTCAAATTCGAGAGCTTATATCTTGCAATTTATAAGGCATTTTGAGATGATCCAAAAGAGAAAGTTGTAGCCCTTTGCGTTTAGTTTCAAGAAAATTAAATTGTTCATCATTTGGACATTTGTACAAAAGGTTATGGTCAATTTACTGAAGACTGGTAGTGCAATCGCTGCTGAAATGCGGCCACAAAAAATAGATTGCGGCCGCAGGACTTGGAAGTGCGGATCACACTAGGAAACGTACGGTCTTAAATGTGGGAGATCAGATGTTGTAGTATATAAATGGAAATTTTGGACTTTTGTTTCATTCTTCACCACTTTAGAGACTTGGGAGCTCGGGTTTGAAAGGTTTCAACCTAGACTTTCATCTACAAGCTTGGGGTAAGTGATTGTAACATATATCTATGAGATTTACATGAATCCATCACTAGATTTAACATCAAAACGTGGGATTTAACAATAGGAATTACGTTTTGTCAAAACGTTTCTAAAGTGAATAATTGGGTTTTGAACATCGATTCGGAGTTGGATTTGAGTGAAACTAGTATGGTTGGAATCGTAATTGAATGGGTTGTTGGATTTTGTAACTTTTGTCAGGTTCCGAAGTGTGGGGTCGTGTTTGAATTTTTGGTTGACTTTGAGCTTTTAATTAAAGATTCAACCTTTATCGATTGGGTTTGTTTCCTTTGACATTATTTGGTGTTCTAGAGTATCGTTTGACTTGCTTGGTATTGGATTCGACTCGTTTGAGGTAAGTAACACTTTTAAACTTTGTGATAAGGGTATGAACACCTTAATATACGTGTTATGTGTTTAGTGTTGAGGTGACGCACATGCTAGGCGACGGGCGTGTAGGCGTGCACCGTATGAATTATGACTCGGACGATTCTGTGGTACCGTGTAGCATTCTATCTTGTTTTTATCCATGAAATTCCTACGTGCTAGAATAATTGAGCTATGATCCATGTTAGAAATCATGTTTAGGCTATGTACATATTCTGTTGGGACTAATTGAGGTCATTTTTGCTGTTGAGTTATTTATATAAATTGTAATTACATACTCAGTCATATTCATTCATTTTCATATCATATCTCAGTCTCTATTATCATCGTTTGTCACATCATGTTATCATTGTTTGGACTGATTGGCATGAGATTTGTGAGCCCGAGAGACTAGAGAGATTGATGACTGAGTTGAGGCTGAGGGCTAGATTGTGAGTGATATTGATGGGATCGGGCTACACGCCGTAGCAAGTGCTATTGATTCATGATGGGATCGGGTTGTATGCCACAACGGATATTAATGATTCATATGGCTATATGTGGATCGGGTTGCA
>AWOL01S0021341.1:53333-65531 GCA_000715115.1 Nicotiana otophora | reverse complement strand
GGGGGGGGGGGAGCCCGGTGGAGAAGAGATCGCTCCTGGAGATAGCCAAGAAACTTAGCCCTTAGTTTCTATATTACAATCAATCATGTAAACAATTTTGTATATATAAATATCTTTTTGTTTTACTGACTTGCTTCTGTTTTGTTTCCTGCCTTGTGAAGATTTTATTCATGCTTTATGAATGTTTTCATAAGGATTTAGGCAATTTGATCAAATTTAGACTTCGTAGCCTTTATAACCGAGTGAGCGCTTACTCAAGCTTGAAATAAGGTAGCCCATAGGCTTATTAGTCGAGTGAGTGATTCAAACTCAAAGTAATATAGCCCATAGGAGTATTAGTCAATGAGTGCTTGCTCGAACTCGAAATAAAAATAGCCCTGGCTTAGTAGTCGAGTGAATGATTCAAACTCGAAGTAATATAGCCCGTAGGCATAATGGTCGAGTGAGTTCTTGCTTAAACTCAAAATAAGAGTAGCCCGTAGGCTTATTAGTCGAGTGAATGTTTCAAATTCGAAGTAATGTAGCCCGTAGGCATAATGATCGAGTGAGTGCTTGCTCAAACTCGAAATAAGAGTAGCCCGTAGGCTTATTAGTCGAGTTAATGTTTCGAACTTGAAGTAATGTAGCCCGTAGGCATAATTGTTGAGTGAGTGCTTGCTTGAACTCGAAATAAGAGTAGCCTATAGTCTTATTAGTCAAGTGAATATTTCGAACTCGAAGTAATGTAGCCCGTAGGCATAATGGTCGAGTGAGTGCTTGCTCGAACTCGAAATAAGAGTAGCCCGTAGGCTTATTAGTAGAGTGAATGTTTCAAACTCAAAGTAACGTAACCCGTAGGCATAATGGTCGAGTGAGTGCTTGCTCGAACTCGAAATAAGAGTAGCCCGTAGACTTATTAGTCGAGTGAATGTTTCAAACTCGAAGTAATGTAGCCCATAGGTGTAATGGTCGAGTGAGTGCTTGCTCGAACTCGAAATAAAAGTAGCCCGTAGGCTTATTAGTCGAGTGAATGTTTCGAACTTGAAGTAATATAGCCCGTAGGCGTAATGGTCGAGTGAGTGCTTGCTCGAAAAAGTAGCCCGTAGGCTTGATAGTTGAGTGAGTGTTGCTCGAACTCGTTGATTTACCTTAAGCCTGTTTGCATAATAAAACGCGAAATAGAGGAATCTTTCTTGGGTATAAGATATCGGTAGAGAAGAAATTTTTTTTGCAAGTCATTATACATGTGTCTATGTTTTGTGCCAGGGCTTGGGCCAACTACATGAGCATGGTTCGTTTTGACCATTTGGCTCTTACAACTTTTCCTATTGGAACTCTGTTGTTACGAAATAACTTTCTTCCATCAGAACTTGATATATTTGAGGGCTAATTCCCCCCAGTATTCAAGGTCGATTGTAAAGAGGCCTCGAATATTGTCAAATTGTTTCTAAGTTTAGCACGATCACTGGTTGCCTCATTAAAAACCTTGCCGAAAAACCCATTTGGGATAAAATCGGTCTAAGAAAAAAAGAGTGCAACGCATGATTTCAGACCTAGGGCTTCGTATTGAAGGATCCATCCTAGCTTCTGATCGGACTCCTGCAGGGGTTAGTTTCCAAATGTAAACGAATATGAGAGGGTCGTACCTTAGCAGTAGTATCGTTTTAGGTGCGCCATATTCCAATTGATTAATAGTTGTTTGCCATTTATAATACCGAGCTTGTATGATCCTTTTCCGACGTTTTCGAGAACCTGATATGGTCCTTCCCAGTTCGGTCCTAGTTTTCCTTCGTTTGGATTTCGGGTACTGAGGGTGACTTTCCTTAGCACTAAGTCCCCGGGTTTAAAATGGCGAAGCTTGGTTCTTCGATTATAGTATATTTCGATTTGCTGCTTTTGGGCGGCCAATTAGACGAGAGCAGTTTCTCGTTTTTCATCCGATAATTGGAGGCTAGTGTTCATAGCCTCGTTATTTGACTCTTCTGTTGTATACCAAAACCTGGCACTGGGTTCCCCGACTTCGACTGGAATCAAGGCTTCGGAGCCATATACTAAGGAGAACGGGATCGCCCCCGTACTCGATTTTGATGTTGTTCGATATGCTCAAAGAACTTCGGGTAGGATTTCTCTCTATTTTCCCTTAGCGTCATTCATCCTCTTCTTTAGGTTTTGAATGATAGTTTTATTTGTTGATTCGTCTTGTCCGTTCCCACTGGGGTGATACGGTGTTGATAATATGCTCTTTATTTTGTGGTCTTCGAGGAATTTCGTCACTTTGCTGCCGATAAACTATTTCCCTTTGTCATACACTATTTCGGCGGGTATCCCGAATCGACATACGATATGATCCCAAATAAAGTCTATAACCTCTTTCTCTCTTACTTTCACGAAAGCTTGTGCTTCAACCTATTTAGAGAAATAGTCAGTCATAAATAAAATGAATTTAGCTTTACCTGGGGCCGATGGCAGAGGGCCGACGATATCCATTCCCCATTTCATGAATGGCCATGGGGATAGGACTGTATGAAGTTGCTCTCCATGTTGATGGATCATTGGTGCAAACCTTTGACATTTGTCACATTTTCGAACAAACTCCTTTGCATCTTTGCCCATATCGATCCAATAATACCCTGCCCTAATTATTTTTCGGACTAATGAATCGGCACCAGAGTGATTCCCACAAGTACCCTCGTGTACCTCACATAGGATGTAATCGGTGTCTCCTGGACCTAAGCATACTGCCAATGGTTCATCGAATGTCCTTCGATATAGCGTTTCATCTACAGTTAATGTGAATCGAGCAGCTTTGGTTCGTAGGGCCCTCAAAATGTTAGGGTCCGATGGGAGCTTTCCATTCTTTAAGTATTCAATATATTTATTCCTTCAATCCCAGTTTAAACTTGTAGAATTTATCTCGGCATGACCTTCTTCGATCATGGATCCCGAGAGTTAAACGACTGTCCCCGAGCTTATCTCGCCTTCCTCGACCGATGATCCCAAATTTGTAAGTGCATCTGCATCTCTGTTTTGCTCTCGCGGAACATACTGTAAAGTCCATTCTTTGAAATGGCGCAAAGTGACCTGCAGTTTGTCCAAATACCTTTGCATTCTATCTTCTCGAACTTCGAAGGTTTTGTTTACTTGATTTACCACCAGCAAAGAGTCACACTTGGCTTCGATGACTTCTGCTCCCAAGCTTTTAGCTAGCTCGAGACCTGCAATCATGGCCTCATACTTATCCTCGTTGTTAGTCAACCTAGTAGTTTTGATATATTGCCTAATAGTGTTACCCGTGGGTGGCTTTAAAATGATGCCTAGCCCGGACCGCTTCATGTTCGAAGCCCCATCCGTAAAAAGGGTCCATATCCCCGATGACGTACCTGATTTCAATAAAAGTTCTTTTTTGACTTTGGGTATGAGGATCAGCGTGAAATCGGCCACGAAGTCTGCTAATATTTGAGACTTGATGGCTGAATAGGGTTGATATTCGATATCGTACCCACTGCGTTTGATGACCCATTTGGCCAATCGGCCTGAGAGTTCGGGCTTGTGCAAAATATTATGAAGCGGGTAAGTGGTTAATACGCATATGGGGTGGTATTGAAAGTACGATCTTAACTTTCTAGAGGAGCTTATCAGTGCAAGTGCCAATTTTTCTAGGTGCGGATATCTAGTTTCTGCTTCTCCTAAGGTTCGACTTATGTAATAAACGGGAAATTGCGTACCTTGCTCTTCTCGAACTAGGACACCGCTTACCGCGATTTCCGAAACTGCCAAGTATAAGTAAAGTTTTTCATCTGTTTTTGGAGTATGAAGCAATGGTGGCCTCGATAGATATCATTTTAATTCCTCTAATGCCTGTTGGCATTCCGGGGTCCAAGTGAAATCGTTCTTCTTTTTGAGTAGAGAGAAATATTTGTGACTTCAATATGACAACCTCGAAAGGAATCGGCCTAAGGCTGTAATTTGTCCCATTAGCCTCTATACGACTTTCACACTGTCCACGATGGTGATGTCTTTGATGGCCTTGATTTTATCGGGGTTAATCTCGATCCCCCGATTTGACACCATGAAGCCAATGAACTTGCCCGAAACGACCCCAAATGCACATTTCTTGGGGTTGAGTTTCATATTGTATTTTCTTAAAATCTCGAACGTTTCTTGCAAATGGGTCAAATGGTCCTCTGCGCGCAGGGACTTAACTAGAATGTCATCAATATAAACTTTCATTGATTTACCTATTTGTTCCTCGAACATTTTATTTACTAGGCGTTGGTAAGTAGCTCCTGCATATTTTAGCTCGAAGGGCATCACATTATAACAATATATTCCATACTTGGTGAAAAATGAAGTCTTTTCCTGGTCTTCCGGGTTCATTTGGATTTGATTATACCCGGAATAGGCATCGAGAAAGGTAAGGATCTCGTGGCCGGTCGTGGCATCGATCATGCGATCAATGTTGGCCAGCGGAAAAGAATCTTTGGGGCATGCTTTGTTCAAATCCTTATAATCTATACACATTCTAAGTTTGTTCTCTTTTTTAGGCACTACAACTATATTGGCTAACCATTCAGGATATCTTTCCTCCCGAATGGACCTTATTTTGAGAAGTTTGGTTACCTCATCCTTTATGAATGTGTGCTTTACCTCAGACTAGGGTCTTCTCTTTTGCTTCGCCGGTCTGAACCTATGGTCCAAGCTTAGCCGATGCGACGTTATATCCAGTGGGATCCCTGTTATATCTAAATGGGACCAAGAAAAACAATCTACGTTATCGATAAGAAATTGAATAAGTTTTTTCCCGAGTTCAGGGGTCAACCCCATTCCCAGGTATACCTTTCGTTCGGGCCAGTGCTCAATTAGTGTGACTTGCTCCAATTCCTTAATTTTTGATTTGGTAGCGTCGGAATCATCGGGAACCACGAAGGATCGAGGGATCCTTTGATCATCATCTTCATCGATTTTCTGATTTTCTGGTTGGGTTAAAGCTGATGCCTGTGATTGCTATTTGGCATCTCGTTCCCCTTTTTAGCCCGATCCTTTTATTGGCGAAGGTGAGGATATTTGATTTTCTTCCTCGACGGCAAACATTTCTCTTGCGGCCGGTTGTTCTCCTTACACTAATTTGACTCCCCTTGATGTTGGGAATTTAAGAACCTCGTGTAGGGTCGAGGGTACAACTCTCATGTCGTGGATCCATGGTCTTCCAAAAAGGGCGTTGTACCTCATGTCGCCTTTGACTTTGTGGAACTTCGTTTCCTGGATGGTCCCGGCCATGTTTATCGGCAGAATTATCTCGCCTTTAGTTGTTTCACATGCCATATTGAATCCATTTAGGACCAGGGTCACAGGTACGATCTGATGTTGTAGACCGAGTTGTTGTACGACCTTCAATCTAATGATGTTGGCCGAGCTCCCTAGATCAATTAACACACGCTTAACTTTAGTTTTATTCATAAGTACGGATATTACCAATGCATCGTTATGAGGTTGTATGACTCCTTCTGCATCTTCATCATTGAAAGACAAAGTTCCTATGGGTGCGTAATCCTGAGTTCGAGATCACTTTTCTCTCACAATCGATGTCTTAGTGCGTTTAAGAACCGACCCTTGAGGGGTATCGACACCGCCGATGATCATGTGAATGATGTGTTGTGGTTCTTCTTGTTCATTCTGCTTGCCGAAATCCCTATTTTTGAAATGGTGCTTCGCCCTGTCGCTTAATAATTCTCGAAGGTGCCCTTTATTGAATAACCGGGCTACCTCCTCTCTTAGTTGCCTGCAATCTTCTATTCTGTGGCCATGGGTGCCATGATATTCGCACATTTGATTGGGATTTCTCTGGTCAGGATCGGTCTGCATGGGTGGAGGCCATTTAGTGTCTTTGATGCGTCCGATAGCTGACATGATGGTGGATGCATCAATGCTGAAGTTATACTCCGATAATTGAGGCGCTTCCTAAGATCTGGTAGGCCTGTCGAACCCACTTCTGTTCATCGGTCACCGAGACCCTTGACCTCGATCACTTCTTTTGTTGATTTGTCCGGGGTTATATCTCACTTCATTGATTCTATGGTTTCTGTTATACGGTCGATATCGATCCCTGATCGGACCTTATTCTCGATTGATATCCGTTCGAGCAGCGGGTTCAGCCCCCAACTGATCATCTTCGACTCTAATTTTTGATTGGTACCGATTGTGTACGTCGGCCCAAGTGATAGCTGGGTACTCGATCAGGTTATGCTTTAGTCACCGTGATGCCGTCGAACTTCGATAGTTCAAACCTTGAGTGAAAGCTTGAACAGCCCAATCGTCTATGACTGGTGGCAGATCCATTCGTTCCATTTGAAAACGAGATATGAACTCCCTTAGAATCTCGTTATCCTTTTGTCTTACCTTAAAAAGGTCTTATTTCCTCGTTACGACCTTTATGGCCCCGGCGTATGCCTTTACGAGAGAATCTGCTAACATGGCAAATGAATCGATCGAATTCGGTGGTAGGTTGTGATACCAAATCATTGCTCCCTTCGAGAGGGTGTCTCCAAACGTTTTTAACAACACAGATTCGATTCCATCGTCCTCCAAATCTTTACCCTTGATGGAGCACGTGTAATAGGTGACATGTTCGTTGGGATCGGTCGTTCCGTTATATTTGGGAATTTCAGGCATACAGAATATTTTAGGGATTGGTTTTGGGGTCGCGCTCGAGGGGAAAGGCTTTTGCACGATTATTTTGGAATCCAAACCCTTTTATCATTGGTAGAGCCCCCGGGATCTGGCCGACCCTGGAATTATATGCTTTTACTTTCTAATCGTTGGGTTCGATTCGCTTTGTGAGCTCCTCAAGTATTTTAGCGATTTCGGGAGTAGTCCCCGATTCTTGCTCTTTGACCTCACTATGGCTCGCATCATTCCGTGGGCAATTTCTCGGGGTGGACTGGGCTCCAGCCTGCTTGGTAGCTGGGTTTGGCTCTGCAACTGAGCTATCGCTACCTGTTGGGCTTGTAACATTTCAAAAATCATACGCAAGTTGACACCGTTTTCCTCAATGTTATGGGTGTTTCGAGTTACAGACCGAGTGCCACCATGAATGTTATTTTCAGGTTCAGAATGTATGTTCGCCTCAATTGCCACATGCGAATTGATATCTATCGGCACTCCGATCCGAGCTCCAACGGCGTTGACAAGTGGTCTATCGGTACTGGGTGTCAAGTTGTTGTTCTCATATTGAAGACCAACTTCGTTGTCGATAGATAAGGCCATTTGATTGGTAGTTAGTCGTTGCTAATCCGAAATCCGAGATACTTTCGGAAACAAGCGCAAAAGGTATGTTTTTGCAGATTTGTATCAAATAACCACTATTATCCTTAGCCCCACGATGGGCGCCAAACTGTTTACCCGAAAAACGGATAGATTTGAATTTATAGGTAATTCTACGGATATGTGGTATAGCTTAATACAAATCGTAAGGATAAATAGAAATATCAAATATGGATTGCAAAGAATGCAAAATAACTAAGGTTGGAAAGAAGATGATTTCTAAAAATAAGCAAGATGAATTAATTAATGAAGCTTTAAAGAATAACTCTCGAATATAGGAGAATATGGTCCTTGAATTACAATGTAAGCCCAAAAAACTGCCTTATACAGAAATATAGCCATCCTCTTTATAGTGGAGGATCCTATTTTTTATAATTAAAAATACATAGTGGAGAACCCATGATAAATCAACTTTTTCCTAATTTCCGTCGAGATTCTCTCCCTTAGTGTGTTCGCAACAACTCTTGTCTGTGAGCTTGAGCTCGATTAGCCTTGGTGGTGGTCGGTATTGCTTCTGGAAATCGATATGGACTCGGGATCAGGTGATGATTCAGACTCGATCTCGGTTGGCCTCTGCCCTTAAGCTCGAAATCATCTCATCATAGTTCGATTCGGACCCGAGCTCGATAATGAGTTCGAACTCGGTGTTCGATCAATACCCAATATTTGGAGATTTTTTCATACCACCTTCGGAACCCATCTTGATATTATGAAGTCTTTCTCTGTTCCATTATATTTTGACCCCGATCAATCATACGAAGGCCAAAATCTATTTCGACCGTATACAACCCTATCTGTGATGCCTCACTCTTTCTTTCTCTCTTTGTTGGTGTGCATTACAATGAGAGCAAGACACCTATTTATAATGTTTAGCATTGCTTCTTTGATTTCATCAATGATCTCATGAGTTTTTCAAGAGTCAAATATTCAATGTGAAACCAAAGAAATATTTGCCATAAAATCTTCCTTACTATTCCTTTAATTGGCTTGGCAATTCAAAGCCAAAAGGAAGATGTCTTCCTTACACATGTGATGGACCCATCAAATCTCCCCCTCCAGTCCCATGCACCTGAAGGAGGTAACTCCAGTTTTTCATATAGAGTTTTTGCCGATAAGTTCTTTGCACAATTCGAAATTGTCTCTTGGTACCACCTTGGTCAGCTTATCTGCGGGATTCTCACTTGTAGAAATCTTCAACACTTTTAGAGATTCATTCTCTACCATTTCTCGAATCAAGTGATATGTCACGTCGATGTGTTTGGTCCTTGCATTTTACATGGAGTTCTTGCTAAGGTCTATTGCACTTTGACTGTCACAAGATGACATACTCCTTCTGATGCAAGCCAAGTTCTTGAAGGAATTGTTTCAACCATATCATCTCCTTGCCAGCTTCAGTAGAGGCAATATACTCTGCTTCAGTTGTAGAGAGTGCGACACACTTCTGCAACCTTGACTGGCATGATATAACTCCTCCTAAAAATAGAAACAAATATCTAGTAGTGGATTTTCTATATCAATGTCACCTGCCATATCAGCATCTGTATAGCCCTTTAAGATTGGATCACATCCTCCAAAGCACAAACAATCTCTTGTGGTACCTCTCAGGTACCTGAGTATCCACTTGACTGCTTCCCAATGTTCCTTTCCATGATTTTTAAGGAATCTGCTAACAACACCAATTGCATGAGAATTATCAGGTCTAGTGCATACCATTACATACATCAAGCTTTCGACTGTTAAAACATAAGGAACTCTAGCCATGTTGCCTTTCTCCTCCTCACTTGTAGGACACATCTTCTTGCTCAACTTTATATGACTAGCAAGAGGTGTGCTGACTGGCTTAGCATTCTTCATGTTGAAGTGTTCCAGTACACGTTCAATGTACTTCTCCTGAGACAACCACAACTTTCTTCTTGTTCGCTCTCGAACTATCTTCATACCCAGAATTTATTCTGCTGGGCCCAAGTCCTTCATGTCAAATGACTTGGACAGATCTCCTTTCAACTTTGCGATCAGCCCCTTGTCTTTTCCTACAATTAACATGTCATCCACATACAACAACAATATAATAAAGTTATTTTCAGAAAATCTTTTGAAGTATACACATGGATCAGAATATGTCTTTGTGTAAGTTTGACTTTTTATGAATGAGTCAAACTTCTTGTACCACTGCCTTGGTGCTTGCTTCAACCCATAAAGACTCTTATTCAGTTTGCACACCATGTGTTTCCTTTCAGCTACTTCAAATCCTTCTGGCTGCTCCATATAGATCTCCTCTTCCAAATCTCCGTGAAGAAATGTAGTTTTCACGTCCAACTGCTCCACTTCAAGATCTAGGCTAGCTGCTAAGTTCAAGATTGTTCGAATAGAAGTCATTTTGACAACAAGTAAGAAAATTTTGTCAAAATCAATACCTTTCTTCTTCTTGAAGCCTTTTACCACCAATATAGTTTTGTATCTGACCTGCTTGCCATTTCTATCTTTCTTGAGTTTTAAGACCCACTTACATTTGAGTGGTCTTTTACCCTCTGGAAGTTCAACCAGCTCGTACGTGCCATTTTTCTGCAAAGATTCCATCTCCTCTTACATGGATGTCATCCACTGGTTCTTTTCTGGATGGGACATCACTTTCTTAAGACTTTCTGGTCCCTCTCATCATTGATGAGGACGTACTCCGTGAAAGGGTATTTGCATGACTCTACCCTTGGACTTTCTGATCTCTTCAGAGATTGAGGTTGTTCTTCTCCCTGAGTGGGGTGATCCACTTGCTCGACATCATCATCAAGTTGCCCCCCCTCCCCCCCGCTCAATAACCTCACCAGGTTGCTCTCCCTTCTCGGCAACCTCGTCGGTTGTACTTTCCGCACTTGTGGGATTGTTAGAAGTAAAATGAATAGTAACAAGGTTAGGAATAATACCATTCTTGGCCTTCTCTGGCATATCATCAGCAGTTCCAACTTCACTTTCTCGGGAGACTACATCTCTGCTTCTGATGACCTTCTTCTTTACGGGATCCCACAATCTGTATCCGAATTCTTCATCTCCATATCCGATGAATATGCAAGGAACAGATTTATCATCCAACTTTATTGTCTGATCCTTTGGTACATGTGCAAAAGCTTTGCAACCGAACACCTTCAGATGCAAGTAGGACACCTCCTTGTTGGTCCAAACTCTCTGAGATGTCGAACGCCAACGGAACTGATGGACTCCTATCGATCAGGTAGCAGATTTTCTGAACTGCTTCACCCCAAAATGACTTAGGTAGTTTAGCCATTCTGATCATGCTTCTCACCTTCTCCACTATGGTGCGGTTCATCCTTTCGACTACGCCATTGTGTTGTGTGGTTCCGGGAACTGTCTTTTCATGTCTGATCCCATGGCTAGAACAGTACTCTTCAAATTCCCATAAAGTATACTCACCTCTATTGTCACTTCGGAGATGTTTTAGCTTTTGGCTTGTCTCCCTTTCCACCATAGCATGAAACTTCTGGAAAACTTAAAATACCTGATCTTTGGTTTTCAAAATATAAGCCCATAATTTTCGTGAAGCATCATCAATAAAAGTAACAAAATATTTGTTACCTCCCATCAATTCAATTTCAATTAGACCACAAACATCAAAATATACCAAATCAAGTATAATTAATTTTCTTTCAAACGATGTCTGAAATGAGACTCTATGTTGCTTACCAAATAAACAGTAGTCACAGGGTTTTATCGTTGTACCTTTGGCATAAGAAATGAGTGATTGTTTGGCAAGAATCTGCAATCCCTTATCGCTCATATGACCCATTCTTTTGTGCCACAAATCTGCAGAAATCTCATCTTGTGCCGCGTACTATTCACCTTGGCATATTTCTGCATTTGTCCTGTACAACGTGCCATGAGCAACTCCATTTGCAATCACCAATGATCCCTTGGCGAGTCTCCACTTTTGATTTGCAAAATAGTTTTCGTATCCATCTCGGTCTAAAGCAATTCCTGAGATCAAGTTCATCCGCAAATCAGGTACATGTCGCACGTCCTTCAAAACCAATATGCATCCGACATTTGTCTTGATACAAATGTCACCAATCCCCGCAATCTTTGAGTAACTTGCGTTATCCATTCTCACAAGGCCAAAATCACCTGCTACATATCTGCAAAAAAGATCTCTTACCGGTGTGGCATGGTAAGATGTTGTTGTATCAACCACCCATTTCGACTCTGGGCCTGATAAGTGCATGCATTCCTCTTCCTTGTTTATGCAGAGGACAACATTATCATTGTTTTGCACCATGGTGGCTGTGTTGTCATCATTCTTCTGTCCACTAGTTTCACCTTTGCCCTTCCTTGGATTTGGGCAATCTATTTTGAAGTGACTTGGTTGATCACAATTTTGTAGCAATTTCTAGCTCTTGATTTGGATCGGTTCTTAGACTTCCCACGAGCTTCGGATCTACCACAGTTGCTCGAACTCCTTTGATAACTCCTGCCTCTACCTTCTGTGAGGAGAGCATGTCCTTGATTTTCAGGCTTTTTTCTCATCTTCTCATTGAGTAAAAGAGCCGATGTGACATCTTTCAACTCAATGGCAGTCTTACCGTGCAGGATGGTTATTGCTAGATTATCGTACGAAGATGGCAATGAGTTCAACAGCAAGATGACTTTATCTTCTTCCTCGATTTTCACTCCGAGATTGGTGAGCTGTGTGACTAGTCCGTTAAACACATTTAAATGTGACAAAAAATCATACTTTCACCCATGTGTAGGGCGTATAACTGTTCTTCAGGTACAATTTATTTGTTAGTGTTTTGGACATGTATAGGTTTTCCAACCTTGCCCAAATGCCACGTGCGGTGTCTTCATCAATGATGTTATTTACCACATCATCTGATAAGTGTAACCTGATTGCAC
>AWOL01S0021341.1:7702-53271 GCA_000715115.1 Nicotiana otophora | reverse complement strand
GAGCTGTGTGATTAGTCTGTTAAACACATTTAAATGTGACAAAAAATTCGTATCTTCACCCATGTGTAGGGCGTATAGCTGCTTCTTCAGGTAAAATTTATTTGTTAGCGTTTTGGACATGTATAGGTTTTCCAACCTTGCCCAAATGCCACGTGCGGTGTCTTCATCAATGATGTTATTTACCACATCATCTGATAAGTGTAACCTGATTGCACGAGCAGCCCTTTTATCCAAGGCAGCCTAATCCTCAACTTTCATGGTATTAGACATTTTGGCATCAGCATCTAGTACCTTGTGTAATCCTTATTGGATGAGTAGATCTCTCATCCTTTTTTGCCATGTTGAGAAACCGCTATCTTCGTTAAATTTTGCTACCTCCTACTTTACTCCAGACATTTTTGGTTTTCACAGAGTATAGTACTACCGACAATGAATAGTATTTCTATGAACGAGCAGAACCTGTGCTCTGATACTAGTTGTTGGGAATAAACCCCCTACAAAAATAATATTCACAGTAATAAAAGCAGAATAATCACGTAACACAGAGATACGGTGATTAGCAAGAAACAGAGTGACAACGATACCAAGAATTTTACGTGAAAAACCCTTTGAATAAGGGAAAAAACCACGGCCCCCAGACTAACAACTGATATCACTATAACAAGGAATTTTACACTTTGTAGGTCCGAGTAAAATAATCCAAAGACCACTACAACACTCAAAAGAAATAACCCTCTTTTGATATTTCTACCTCACTATAATATCGCCCACTCTCTATTTTTCTCACAAATTATTTTCTTATACCCTGTCTGTGATGTCTCTCTCTCTCTCTCTCTCTCTCTCTCTCTCTCTCTCTGTTGGTGTGTATTACAATGAGAGCAAAACACCTATTTATAGTGTTTAGCATTGCTTCATTGATGTCATCAATGATCTCATGAGTTTGGCAAAAGTCAAATATTCAATGTGAAACCAAAGAAATATTTGCCATAAAATCTTCCTTACTATTCCTTTAGTTGGCTTGACAATTCAAAGCCAAAAGGAAGATGTCTTCCTTACACATGGGATGGACCCATAAAACATTTCAGTAAAACTACTATAGTTTACTAGATATTTACCAAGCGTAGCTATTGTTTAAATAATTATTATTCATAGGAAAAGTTTTATAGCCAGCATCTTGTATGAACAGTATTCGTTCGCGGATAATGGTTGTATCAATGAATATAGTTTCAATGAAAAAGCTAAAATCGCAGGACAAGCACATCGTGTATAACGGGAATTGAACTCCCTCCGCTGCTGGCGGGCATATGTGTAATGTACTACTTCGATCCAACAACTTGTTAGGAGTAGGTTTTGGCTTGGGAAAAACCCGTGGATGAGCAAGAGTATACGAATATTTTTAATAGATGGTTTCCCCTTACAATCTTTTTTGTTAAAATGAATGCTGATGGGTATCTACTTTCTTTGAGAATTTGGATTGTACAATCAAGATCTTTTTAAAAATAAAAAAAAAAATGCAATAAATAAGTGTGTATCACGCTTGAAACTTTTGAACTCTTTGAAGCTTAAATGACCGTTTTTCTTTTGGTAGATTTTGAACCTTCGTCTTGTTCCAATGGTTGCATTCTTATGGGATCATTGCGTCGTTTGCTTCGCCTCTTGGCTGCTATGTATGCAGCAGAGCCTGCAATTCTTCTTCTTGAGTGATGCACAGATCAAAAGATGGCTCATCATCAAAATTGTGGCATTAGACGGTATACCTCGAGTAACCCTCCTCGGAATGCTTTCATCCCCCCTTAATTTCAAAAATGGGAGCTTCTTTGCAAAACCCTAACAATGTCTGAAACTGACTTGCTTAGAATTGTGAAATAGAATATACAATGAAAACATTACACTTATACCGCCAAACTTACCAAAACCTACCCAAAAATCTTTACCTATTTCCGAGAAACCACGATTTAAGTATGAAATCGTGCTTTGCGAAAATTTCTCTATTTGAAAATGTGGAGAATAAATGGGGATTGATTGAGGGAAAATGAGAGAGAAACTGTTGGCTTGAGGAAAATGGATACAAATGTATATTACGGTTTAAGTGTAGTATCACGCGTGTTTTTGTATTTTGCTACAAAATACAAAGATAAACTACAAATTGTAATTATTTAATGTGTGTTTATTTAGGGTAAATATAGCGTATAAGTTAGTTACACCATGCAATGTTTCCTAAACTATATGGCAAATTTTATATATCCCCTGTATATCTATGTATACATATATACACATACAAAAACACAAGGATATACACACAGCGTAGATTTTTTTCTAGGTTTGCATAGTCGAGCTGCAGCTCTTTCTTCTTCGACTTTCAGCACAAATTTCTTTTATTAATGCCACTTCAAATCACCTTTAGATTGTTCCAACTTCCAATATAAATTTTAAAGGTGTTTCCAAGTTATTCCCACAATATCCACTTGCTTTAGACAATAAATTTCGAATATAAATTGAAACCATTCTTTTAAGCTTGCAACAATGGCAATTTTCAGATTTGTTTTCACTTTTTGATCCACCTTATTTGTCAAATTCAATGAATTTCCACAAGATTAACAAAAATATCACACTACCAGATTCTCGATTTAAATGTTTCAAAGAGATTTCGGAGATTTCAAATTTCAGATTTAAGAGTGCAACTCAATGGGTTTCGAACTGTACTTCATATTACTAAGCTCGATTCTCGAACCCAAATAGCGAATTTAAGCACATACGAGTAAAACACAACAGGTTTCATCAAAGAAGAAGAAGAGAAGAAAGGATGGGGCATGAGATGGGTGAGGACTTGGCTACAAAGTGCCAATTTTCTTTGTTTCTGTATATGGTCGAAATAGATTTCGGCTTTCGTACGTTTGATCGACTTCGAATGGTAAGCGACTGAAGTGAGACTTCGAGACGAGTTTCGAAGATAGTACAAACAAGCTTCGAGCTCCAAGACCGATCGAGGAATCGACTCGGTATCATTATCGAGCCCATGACCAAATCGAACCGCAAGGCAACGTGAAAGTTGTCGGAGACGCACAGACCGATTGACACTCACCCCGAATGTCGAACTCGAACCAAGGCCGAGGGCTCGACCCAATACCGAGCTCGAGCCAGTATCGAGCTCGCAGACAAGAGCCGTTGCAACCGTACTAGGGGAGAGAATCTTGGCAGGAATCGAGGAAGAGACTATTCATCATGGGTTCTCCACTATATATTTTTTATTATAAATAAAGTAAGATCCCTCTACTATAAAAGAGGAAAATCCTTGTAAGCAGAGGGAGGTGGACACATTGTAAGAAAAGACTACTTCTCTTATTGAAGAATAAATCTCTTGAGCTTGTTTTATTCAGCATACTCACTCTTCTTGTTCAATAATTTGTATCTCGTCTTATAGCCAAGAATTTAAACATTTCCACTTCTACTTATGATTTATATCAAGCTATATTACATATTCTTAGACTACTTATAAATTTAACTATATCCAACTTTCCGGGTAAACAGTTTGGTGCACATCGTGGGGCTAAGGGTAACAGTGGTTGTTTGATATAAATCTACAATACACACCAGTTTACAACTTCGAATCAGCAATGGCAAACCCTCGATTGATGGCTTTATCTATCGACCACGATGCTGGCCTTCAAGAGAAACCAACAACTTGATACCCAAGGCCAGAAGGCCACTTAACAATGTCGCTGAAGCTCGAGTCGAAGTACCTGAAATTCGAGTCGAAGCACCGCTAGATGTCAATTTACAAGTGGCTCTTGAGGCGAACCAATGGTCCGAACCACGAAAAGACATTCAGGGCGGTACTCGATCCGTAGCTCGAGACACCCATAACGTGGAGGAGATCGGAGTCAGCTTACAGATGATCTTCGAGATGTTACAAGCCCAGCAAATAGCGATAGCTCAGTTGCAGAGCCAAACTCAGGTACCAAGCAGGTCGGAGCCCAATTCGCTTCGAGAAATCACCCACAGAACGGAGCCAGCCATAGTGAAGTCAAACGAGCAAGAATCGGGGACTACTCCCGAAATTACTAAATTGCTCTAGGAACTCACAAAACGAGTCGAAGCCAACGATAAAAAAGTAAAAACATATAATTTCAGGGTCGATCAGATCCCGGGATCTCCACCAATGATAAAAGGGCTGGATTCGAAAACAAATCATACAAAAGCCTTTTCCCTCGAGTACAGCCCCAAAACCAATCCCCAAAGCATTATGTATGCTCGAAATTCTCAAATATAACGGTACGATCGATCCCAACGAACACGTCACCTCTTACACGTGTGCCATCAAGTGTAACGATTTGGAAGATGATGACATCAAATACGTGTTATTGAAAAAATTCGGAGAGACCCTCTCGAAGGGAGCGATGATTTGGTATCATAATCTGCCACCAAATTCTATCGATATTTTTGCCATGATAGCGGATTCGTTTGTAAAGGCACATGCTGGTGCCATAAAGGTTGCAACAAGGAAATCAGACCTCTTCAAAGTAAATCAAAGGGGATATGAAATATTGAGGGAGTTCGTGTCCCGATTTCAAATGGAACGCATGGAATTGCTACCGGTCACAGACGACTGGGCCGTCTAAGTTTTCACCCAAGGGTTGAACGAGCAAAGTTCAATAGCATCACGTTGGCTGAAGCAAAATTTGATCGAGTATCCAGCAATAACTTGGGCGGATGTACATAACCGATATCAGTCAAAAATTAGGGTCGAAGACGACTAGTTGGGAGCTGCTTCCGGATCCATGCATAAGAATAGGACAACTATTAAAACTCAGAGGGACATCGACAGAGAGCAAAGGCTGAACAGAGACCGATGTCAACCGTACATCACATATCGAATGAACAACGGTTCAACGTGCAATGCCGCTCGGAACAATCGAAGGAGTGATCGAGGACAAATTCTCGGGGGCTTATGAGCAAGAGTGGCTTTGATAAACATGCCTATCCTATAGAGGCACCTCGGCTATCGGAGTACAATTTCAGCGTCGACGCATCGGGTATTGTATCGGCGATTGGAAGAATCAAAGATACTAAGTGGCACAGACCCATGCAAACCGACCCTTCCCAAAGGAACCCGAATTCGTTGTGCAAGTATCATGGTACGCATGGCCACAGGACCGAGGATTGCAGACAATTAAGAGAAGAGGTAGCCCGTCTATTTAATGAGGGCCACCTTCGAGTGTTCCTCAGTGACTTAGCCAAGAATCACTTCAGAGAAAGGAACGCCATAAAAAAGGATAAACAAGAGGAATCTCTGCATATCATTCATATGATCATCGGTGGGGTCGATACTCTACAGGGACCCGCGCTCAAATACGGCAAGATACCGGCCACAGGGGAAAAACGAACTCGAAGCTATGTACCCGAGGGCACTTGAAGAAGCGAAAGTCATTTCTCAGCCTCACAATGACGCTCTGGTAATTTCTATCCTATTAAATAAAGTTCAAGTTAAGCGTGTTCTAGTAGATCCAGGTAGCTCTGCGAATATCATCCGATCTTGGGTAGTTGAGCAGCTCGGTTTGCAGAATCAAGTCGTGCCCGCAGCTCGGGTATTAAACGGCTTCAATATGGCCAGTGAAACAACTAAAGGGGAAATTATTCTGCTCGTAAATATGGCTGAAACCATCCAAAATACCAAGTTTCACGTAATCGAAGGCGATATGAGGTACAATGCCCTACGCGGAAGACCATGGATCCACAATATGAGGGCAGTGACTTCAACTCTACACCAAGTGATGAAATTCCCTACGTCGGACGGTGTGAAGACAGTATACGAGGAGCAACATACTGCGAAGGAAATGTTTGCGGTAGATGCGATAACACTGATACCAAAATTATCGGCCTCAGAAAGGTCGAGCACAAAAGCTAGGCGAGAAGCCGAATAGCAATCACAACAACCAGTCTCGACCGAATCTGTGAAGCAAGAAATAGAAGATGACGAGGGAGAGTTTCCGACACCTCGAGCTCTCATCATCCCTGACGACTCCGACGCCACCAAGTCGACGATCGATGTACTGGAGCAGGTTATATTAATCGAACGTCTGCCCGAGAGAAAGGTATACCTGGGAACGGGGTTGACCCCTGAACTCAGGAAAAAAACTTATTTAATTTCTTATTGATAACATAAATTATTTTGCTTGGTCCAATTTAGACATGACAGGGATCCCACCATCGATAGCAACGCACCAGGTGAGTTTGGACCCTAGGTTCAAACCGGTGAGGCAAAAAAGAAGACCTCAATCTACGGTAAAACACGCATTTGTTAGAGATGAGGTAACTAAACTTCTCAAAATAGGGTCAATTTGGGAAGTAAAATATCCCGAATGGTTAGCTAATATGGTTGCAGTCCCCAAAAAAGGGAACAAACTTAGAATGTGTGTAGATTATAAAGATCTAAAAAAAGCATGCCCCAAAGATTCTTTTCCACTGCCTAGCATCGATCGCTTGATCGATGCCACAGCCGGCCACGAGATCCTCACTTTTATCGACGCCTATTCCGGGTACAATCAAATTAGCATGAACCCAGAGGACCAAGAAAAAAACTTCATTTGTCACTAAGTATGGAACCTATTGCTATAATGTAATGTCATTCGGGCTAAAACAAACGTAGGCGCTATGTACCAATGCCTAGTGAATAAAATGTTCGAAGAACAAATAGGTAAATCGATGGAAGTTTACCTTGATGCCCATGCTAGTTAAGTCCCTGCGCGCAGATGACCATTTGACTCATTTGCAGGAAACGTTCAAAGTTTTAAGGAAATACAACATGAAGCTCAACCCCGAGAAATATGCTTTCGGGGTTGGATCGGGCAAGTTCATCGGGTTCATGGTGTTGGATCGGGGGATCGAGATTAACCCCGACAAAATCAAAGCCATCGAAGACATCACCGCCATGGATAGTGTGAAAGTAGTGCAAAGGCTAACCGGACGGATAGCTGCCTTAGGCCGATTTATTTCAAGGTCGTCAGATCGAAGCCACAAACTCTTCTCTCTGCTCAAAAAGAAGAACGATTTCACCTGGATCCCAGAATGCCAACAGGCACTTAAACAACTAAAGCGGTACCTATCTAGCCCACCATTACTTCACACTCCGAAGACAGATGAGAAGCTTTACTTATACTTAGCGGTATCGAAAATCGCAGTAAGTGGTGTCCTAGTTTGAGAAGAGCAAGGTATGCAGTTTCCTGTTTATTATGTAAGTCGAACCTTAGGAGAGGCAGAGACTAGATACCATACTTAGAGAAATTAGCGCTTGCATTGATAAGCGCCTCTAGAAAGTTAAGACCATACTTTCAATGTCACCCCGTGTGCATTTTAACAACTTGCCCACTTCGAAATATTTTTCACAAACCCGAACTATCGGGCCAACTGGCCAAATGGGCCATCGAACTCAGTGGGTACGATATTGAATATTAGCCTCGAACGACCATCAAGTCCCAAAGTTTTGCAGACTTCATGGATGATTTCACACCAACCCTCGCACCCGAAGATGAAAAGGAACTATTGTTAAAATCAGGTACATCGCCGGGGGTTTGGACCCTCTACACAGATAGTGCTTCAAATGTGAAGGGATCCGGGCTTGGCATCATATTAAAACCTCCCACAGGTGGAATTATTAGGCAATCCATCAAAACTACTAGATTAACTAACAATGAGGCCGAGTACGAGGCCATGATTGCAGGTCTCGAGCTAGCTAAGAGCTTGGGAGCAGAAGTCATTGAAGCCAAATGTGACTCTTTGCTAGTGGTGAACCAAGTGAACAAAACTTTTGAAGTTCGAGAAGATACGATGCAGAGGTATATGGACAAACTACAGGTAACTCAACACCGTTTCAAAGAATGGACCCTACAACATGTGTCTCGAGAACAAAACAGTGAGGCCGACGCACTCGCAAATCTGGTGTCGTCGGTCGAAGAAGATAAGATCGACTCAGGGACTGTCATTCAACATTCAAGATCTATAATCGAGGGAGGGAATGCCGAGATA
Source organism: Nicotiana otophora (assembly GCA_000715115.1). Lineage (NCBI taxonomy): Eukaryota > Viridiplantae > Streptophyta > Magnoliopsida > Solanales > Solanaceae > Nicotiana > Nicotiana otophora. The sequence continues at coordinate 45,249 of AWOL01S0021341.1, read as the reverse complement.
AATTCCACAAGCTTAACCTGGGATTGGAGGAATAAGTATATTGAATACTTAAAGAATGGAAAAATCCCATCGAACTCTAAAGAATTGAGGGTTCTACGAACCAAGGCTGCTCGACTCACGTTGGTTGAAGATGGAACATTGTACAGAAGGACGTTCAATGGACCACTAGCAGTATGCTTTGGACCAGCGGACACCGATTATGTTTTACGAGAGGTCCATGAAGGCACCTCTGGAAACCACTCCGGCGCCGAACCACTATTTCGCAAAATCATCAGAGCAGGATACTACTGGGATAGCATGGAAAAAGACACTAAGGAGTTCATTCGCAAATGCAATAAATGTCAAAGTTTTGCACCAATGATCCATCAACCCGGAGAGAAGCTTCATTTAGTCATTTCTCCATGGTCATTCATGAAATGGGGAATGGATATCGTCGGCCCTCTACCATTGGCCCCGGGTAAAGCTAAATTCATTTTGTTTATGACTGTCTATTTCTCTAAATGGATTGAAGCATAGGCGTTCGAAAAAGTAAGAGAGAAAGAGGTTATAGATTTCATCTGGGATCACATCGTGTGTAGATTTGGTATACCAACAGAAATAACATGCGACAATGGTAAGCAATTTATCGGCGGTAAAGTGACAAAATTTCTCGAAGATTATAAAATAAAAAGGATACTGTCAACACCATATCATCCTAGTGGGAACGGATAGGCCGAATCAACGAACAAGATTATCATCCAAAACATAAAGAAAAGATTGAATGAAGCTAAAGGAAAGTGGAGAGAAAGTTTGCCCGAAGTCCTTTGGGCATATCGGACAACATCTAAATCCAGTACAGGAGCGACTCCATTTTCCTTAGTGTATGGCTCCGAAGCTTTAATTCCGGTCGAAGTCGGGGAACCAAGCACAAGGTTCTGACATACATCGGAAGAATCAAACTACGAGGGAATGAATACTAGCCTCAAATTATTAGATGAAAAATAGGAAGCGACACTGGTTTGAATGGCTGCACAAAAACAACGAATCGAAAGGTACTACAACAAAAGAACCAACCTCCACCATTTCAAGACCTAGGACTTGGTCCTAAGGAAAGTCACCGTCAACACTCGAGATCCTAATGAAGGGAAGCTTGGCCCAAATTGGGAAGGACCCTATGAAGTCCTCGATATAGTCGGGAAAGGGTCTTATAAACTTGGAGCAATGGATGGAAAATCATTACCAAACAATTGGAACATATCGCTTCTCAAACGATATTATTGTTAAGGTATGATTTTTGCTTCTCTATCATCTATATACGTATATTCGACACTAACTCATTGCAGGAATTCGACAAAAAACATCAAGACCTCTGGTTTCAAAGCACACGTTGTACTGTTTTTTTTCCTTAAGTTCGGATTTTTATCCTAAATGGGTTTTTCCGGCAAGGTTTTTAACGAGGCAACAACTATATGCCACCCGGGGACAAATCAATAGTATCCGAGGCTCCTTCATAATCAACCTCGAATACTGGGGGGCTACCAATCAAATAAATCAAGTTCGGCACAAGAAAGTTATTTCATATCAAATTCATGTCGAACAGGGTCTCGATAGAAAGAAGTGTAAGGGCCAAATGGTCAAAACGAACCATGCCCACGTAGTTTTGCTCGAACTCTGGCACAAGAAACAAACACATGTATAATGACTTATAAAGGAGAACTTCTTCTTTTTTCAGATATCTCACACTTTGAAAAGATCTTCCTGCTTCATGATTCAAACAGGTTTAAAGGCCAACTACCATCAAAAGGATTTTTGATACAAGCGGTCATAATAAGCCTACGGGCTAAGATACTTTGAGTTTGAGTTCGAAACAATCACTCACTCAATTATTAAAGCCTAAGAGCTATCTTACTTCGAGTACGAGCAATCACTCACTCGATCATAAAAGTCCTACGGGCTACGATACTCTGAGTTCGAGTTCGAAACAATCACTCACTCAATTATTAAAGCCTAAGGGATATCTTATTTCGAGTTCGAGCAATCACTCACTCGATCATAAAAAGCCTACGGGCTAAGATACTTTGAGTTTGATTTCTAAACAATCACTCACTCAATTATTAAAGCCTAAGGTCTATCTTACTTCGAGTTCGAGCAATCGCTCACTCGGTCATAAAAATCCTACGGGCTGAGATAATTTGAGTTCGAGTTCGAAACAATCACTCACTCAATTATTAAAGCCTAAGGTCTATCTTATTTCGAGTTCGAGCAATCACTCGCTCGATCATAAAAGGTCTACGGGCTACGATACTTCGAGTTCGAGTTCGAAGCAATCACTCACTCAATTATTAAAGTCTAAGGGCTATATTACTTCGAGTTCGAGCAATCACTCACTCGATCATAAAAAGCCTACGGGCTACGATACTTCGAGTTCGAGTTCGAAGCAATCACTCACTCAATTATTAAAGTCTAAGGGCTATATTACTTCGAGTTCGAGCAATCACTCACTCGATCATAAAAAGCCTACGGGCTACGATACTTCGAGTTCGAGTTCGAAGCAATCACTCACTCAATTATTAAAGTCTAAGGGCTATATTACTTCGAGTTCGAGCAATCACTCACTCGATCATAAAAAGCCTACGGGCTACGATACTTTAAGTTTGAGTTCGAATCATTCACTCGACTGCTAAGCCTATAGGCCACTTTTATTTTGAGTTCGAGCAAGCACCCACTCGACCATTACGCCTACGGGCTACTTTACTTCAAGTTCAAAACGTTCACTCGACTACTAAGCCTGTGGGCTACTTTTATTTCGAGTTCGAGCAAATACTCACTCGACCATAAAGGCTACGAAGGTCGAATTCGATGAAATCACCTAAATCCTTATGAAAACATTCGCAAGGCATGGATGAAATTTTCACAAGGCAAAACAGCAGAAGCAACTCAGTAAAAGAAAACGATATTAGTATAAATATACAAAGATTGTTTACATGAATAAATGCAACATAGAAGCTAAGGGCTAAGCTTCTGGGTTATCATCGAGAGCGGTCTCTTCTCCACCGGGATCCCCCCCGTTATCAGACCCGCTCTTGCTACCATCATCATCATCATCGTCTCCACTAAAAACCAAGGCTTCAACATTAGCCTCGAGTTCTTTGGCCATTTTTATATCTTCAGCAAGATCGAAACCTCAAGCGTGTATCTCCTCGAGGGTCTCCCTCCGAGATCGACACTTAGCAAGTTCGACAACCCAATGTACTCGAGTGTCGGCAGTATCCGCTGCCTCTCTTGCCTCCATTTGAGCAGCCTCGGCATCGGCTCGATACACTGCAATAGACTTGTCTGCCATGACTTTCGATGACTCAATCTATGCCTTGGCCTCAGCAAGCCTTGTTTCAAGCTCCTCAATCCTCTTGGCCTGAGCCGAATCTTTTTTCTTAACGCTTCAAAGTTGAACGTCGGCCGATGATAATTTGGCCAAGATAGTTTCCTTTTCTGCAGCCAGGTGGTCGATAGTCTCCTTCCACCGATCACATCGTCCTTGATTTGATTGACTTCTTCCCGAAGCAACCCAATCTTTTCAACATTTTGCTGCAGCTGAGATAACAAAGGGTTAGCTTCCATAGTTGGGTCAAACCCATACTCTAACAGAATGAGGCTCACCTGCTTATCTAGTTCAGCCTCTTCTTCATGAGCCTTAGCCAAATCTGTTTGGAGGTCCCTTATAACCTCGTTCTTTTGGACGCAAAGAAGCCGTAGAGCATCTCTCTCCCCCGAGACCTTCTGAAGCTCGACCTCACACTGGCTGAGGTCGGCTAGAAACTTGCTAATGGCCTACACAGAAGGGAAAAAACACAAGTCAGGTCTAGAAAAGAACGGAGAAACCAAGCGCAGTAAAATCATTACCCGAGAAATGAAACGTTGGGATTCTTCTAGGAGAAGAGAAGTGTCACTAATATCAGAGGCATTACTGACTCCAGTAAAGCAATCCCGAAAAGGATCCCCTACACTAGAGCCTCCGCCCATATCGGGGGTCTTCAATTCTTGAGCTTCATTTAACGCCTCCTCAGAAAATGTCGGAAGAGAAGGCAAATGACCCACTATCATGGTCTCGAGCGAATCGCTCGGGACGCTCTGATCGAGACTTAGGGTGTCGGAACCGACCCCGACTGGTGTAGACGTCATCGGCTTAGAAGGTCTGGTGACCTCGGTAGCTTTCGCGGATCGGACCACAAAAGCCAAAGCATCTTCTTCATCATCATCATCTTCTTCTTATTATTATTATTATCTCAATCGTTGGACCAAGTCCATCGAAAGAGTGATTGCCTTCCTCCTCACCCTTCGAGTTTTGGGCTTAAGGTCTTCTGACCGAGAGACAGATGTTTGCTTTTTATCTTTCTCCGATTTTGGGACTGGGGACTTGGTTCCATTCCTCACCACTCGAAGGCCTCAAAACGGCATCCTTGGTTACGCCTGCATGAAATGAAGTCAGTAACGAATGGAGCATAAAAAACATTTCAAAAAATATGAGAAGTGACCCTTACCGTGATTCTTGGCCTCCCACCTATCTTTCGCCAAATCACGCCAAGCGCGTTCGACATAAGAGGAAGTCGAGGCTAACTTCCGAACCCAATCCTCGAGGTTGGGTACCGCTAGTGGCATCCAAGGGGCAGTTATATATCGGAGGGAGATATCAGATAGAACAGAGAAAGACACGAAAAGCAATGCCTTATATAAATCACTTATGGTCAAAATTCCATTCCTCGGGGAACGGCATCTTCTCATCCGGGATAAGGTCACGGGTCCTTACCCGAATATAACGGCCCGTCCAACCCTGATTCTTGTCTTCGTCGATGCTTGACATTAAGGCTTTCGTTGCCCGACGATGGAGTCTGATTAGTCCTCAAAGGATTTGAGGCCGATACAATCGTATGAGGTGATTTAGGGTAAAATCCAGCCCCCTGCCTTGTTGGAGAAGAAGTGAAGTAAGATTACTATACGCCATAGAGAAAGATGAATTTGACCGAAGGTGACCTGATATCTTTTGCAAAAATCAATGATCACTGGGTCGACGGGACCCAACGTGAAAGGGTAAGTATAAATACTTAAAAACCCCTCCACATGAGTGATAATGCTCTCTTCGGGAGAGGGAATTTGCAACACAACCTCAGGACCCTAGTTGCAGTCTTTCCTTACAGACTCGAGATGGCCCTCTATTATCGAGCACATGTACATCGACACATGCTCACATCGACCCGGAACCAACGAAGGATTGTCAACCTTAAAATCGATCTTTAGAGTACACGGGCCAGGAACATACTCGTGGGGAGGTAGCTTCACCGGCGCCTTGTCGCCGGACGGCAGTGAAGAGGAAGCTTTCTCCTTCTGAGGTATGAGTTTTAAAGTTTTTGCCATTGATATAAGAAAACGAAAAGCAAAGGAAGATGAAAGGTTGATGGTGCCAAACGCTGGTGAAGGTGGCTCTACAAGCGGCAAAATAGAGGCAGAAAGAGTAAGAAAATTTGGGAGATTGAAGATGTAAAAGTGGTAAATGATAAATAGAAGGGTTATTTATAGGTTTATACCGTGGCGGTTCACTATTAGCGGTGGCCGACTACCGTCTGACATGCATTAAATACCTTGAAAGACTAAATTGATGGGACAACTATCGAGTACGGTCTGTATACATCAGCTTATAATCCGATCGAGCCGTTGAAAATCATATCGCTTCTCACCACCTGCTTCCTGAAAAATGAGGGGACTATCTGTATACGGTCGAAATAGATTTTGGCCTTCGTACGTTTGATCGAGTTTGAATGGTAAGCGACCGATGTGAGACTTCAAGAAGAGTTCCAAAGATAGTACAAACAAGCTTCGAGCTCCAAGACCGATCGAGGAATCGACTCGTTATCATTATCGAGCCCATGACCAAATCGAACCGCAAGGCAATGTGAAGGTTGTAGACGCACAGACCAATTGACACTCACCCCGAATGTTGAACTCAAACTAAGGCCGAGGGCTCAACCTAATACCGAGCTCGAGCCAGTATCAAGCTCGCAGACAAGAGCCGTTGCAACCGCACTAGGGGAAAGAATTTTGGCGGGAATCGAGGAAGAGACAATTCATCATGGGTTATCCACTATATATTTTTTATTATAAATAAAGTAAGATCCTTGTAAGCATAGGGAGGTGGACACATTGTAAGAAAAGACTACTTCCCTAATTGAAGAATAAATCTCTTGAGCTTGTTTTACTCAGCATACTCACTCTTCTTGTTGAATAATTTATATCTTGTTTTATAGCTAGAAATCTAAACATTTCCACTTCTACTTACGATTTATATCAAGCTATATTACATATCCTTAGAACTACTTATAAATTTAACTATATCCGACTTTTTGGGTAAACAGTTTCGTTTTGCTAAAACTAGGCATCTTATTATTTATTGAAAGCAGAAGTACATGATTACAAAGAGGGGACTGAAGTCCCCTGTGAGTCCAAAAGTAAGTGCGGTAATAAAAAGGGCGGGGTTTATGCACTGGGTTGGACTAATAAGGAAAGGCAAGAAGGGTCGTATGTGGTTAACTAATATTTTAGTAATGACTTTATAGATGGTGTTACAGAGGCCAATAGAACGGTAGTATGTAATCATCACCGGATTTTTGACTTTAGGGATGAGTGTGAGAAAGGTTTGATTAATGTCATTTGGAATGTGGCATTTGGGAAAGGCAGTCAGGCAAGTGGCAGATACTGCAGCCTTAGTATGGTTCCAATATTTTTGGAAGATGATAGGGTGGAGGCCATCAGGACCAGTGATTTATAGGGTTTAAATGAATGAACAATACTGTAAATTTTCGCAAGAGATAAGGGTCAAGTTAATGTGTTGGCCTGGACGGGAAGGAGGGAGATGTGTGTAGGAGTGGTTTGTGTTGCAGGGCATTGTGTGAGTTGGGTAGTGTAAATATCATGAAAATGGTTTTGAATAATGGTGCTGATGGCATTAGGTTCGAAAGACCAATTTCCTACACAGTCATATAACTCGAGTATGCGATTGCGTCGGTGTCTTTGAGTAGTAGAGAGATGAAAGAATCGAGTATTAGCGTCCCCATATTTAAGACATTAAATATGCAATTTCAATTTCCAAAAATCTTCTTCATTCTTTAGTATGGAGTTGAATTTAGTAATGAGTTGAGTTTTTAGGTTGTAGTGGAAGTTGTTCTTTGTGGCAGGATCCATGGTTTGTAAGCCATTGAGTCTAGCTAAAGTAGTCCTTTGTTTATAAAATATGTTGCCAAATGTGTATTTATTCCAATAAGTGGCATGCTGCTTAAAATGTTCTAAAGCAAAGGAATAGTTGTGGTTATTGGTCCAATTAGTTTAGACGACAGAACTAAACTCGGTATGGTTAAACCACATAATTTCCAGTCTGAAAGAAAAGGATGGGTTAGTGGTCACTTTAGTAAGATTGAGTAATAAGGGACAATGGTCGGAGTGCGTAAGAGGGAGATAATGTACACTAGAGTCAGCAAATAAGTGTAGCCAAGTATCATTAGCAAAACATTTATCTAAGCGTTCTAGAATTTGTTTAATACGTATATGTATTTATTTAGACCACGTGCAACGTGTGCCTGTGAAACCAAGGTCAATCATGTTAATATTATTAAGACAATTGTTGAAAGCGTTAGCACGGGTAATATTTATATGTTTCCCGCCAAATTTGTATGCACTGGTACTGACCTCGTTAAAATCTCCACACATGACCCATGTGAAGTTATGAGTATTTGCAAATATTTCAAGGTTATTCCATAGTAGTTGGCGGCAGTGGTAAGATGTACTTGCATAAATAAATGAAGAATTCAAGTAGTTGAGGAGTTTAATACCTAAACTGTTGCATGAATCTCTTGAGCAGTAACCACCAAAGGGTCTACAATCAACTCGTCAGCTCTCCATAGCATGACAATGCCACCCGAGTATCCCTGTGTTGCAACTTGTATAAGGTCAGTAAAGTTGAAGTCATTTAATATAGCAAAGTGATATTCGATTCTTATTTCAGTGAGACACAAGATGGTAGGGTTATTCCAGTCGAGGAGAAATCGTAAGTTGCGTCGGAACTCTTGTCCATGAGCCCCATGACAATTCCAAAGCATGATCTGCATGGATCTATGAGTGGTCGTTGAGGAGCTTCCTCCCGAAGCTAGAGACATCTCCATCGGAGGTGGAACTTGCAATGTTGGAATCATAAGAATAACATACTTCTGCTCCACAGAGTAGGGGTTGAGGCAAATATTGAATGAGGTGCTCTCCAAAGTTGTTGGCGCTAGAATGAGATACCTCCTTTTGACATTTTCGGGCATGGAGATAGTCAATGAGTCTATCAGATGTAGGGTCTCCATGAACGTTTCTTCCATATTTGGCGGATTGTCTGCCATGTTGGGAACTGCTTCCTCCAGTGGTGGTGATAGAGGTGGTGGCGTCAGTAGTGGTGATGGTGGTGGAGGAATAATATGGTTGAGTGGTTCCAATGGTTAGTATTGGTCGTGCATGGGTACATGTGGTTGCAGTGGGTGATATTCCTGTAGTTGTAGTGGAGCCTGGTCATTAAGAAGGGCCAAAATGTGAGGGGTTGGAGCGTATTCCATGCTGGGTAATTGTTGGAAAGTTGATTGAGCCACTCTTGAAAGTGTGTGAGCTGCATCTGAAGTTGCAGAGTGGTGATGTCTTGAAGGTGAAGAATCTGCATTACATGATCTTGTAGGTCATTAAGAGGTCATTGTGGTTGAGTAATGTTATGAGTTAATGTTGTAGGAGAGCCAATTTGAGTGGAATTGGAGGTATTGGGTTTTCTAGTAGCATGGGGACTGGAACTGTTGTTGGTGGTAAAAGTAGTATGGAGGAGGAAACATCTGGAAGCCCATTGGAGATGGGGGCATCTGAATTGGCATAAGTGGTGGGGGTACCATGGAGTAGTTGTTGACATGAATGTTGTAGATGAAGCGATGTGCCCGGTGATGATGCTGACGAGGCAGAGGTGGACGATACATGGTGAACTTTGGGATGTTGGAGTAGTGGTATAACAACTTAAGGTTGTGAGTGGCGGTATGGGGTAGGGGGAGTATATATTGGTGTGGGAATTATCGATGGGGTAATAGGGTTTGTAGGTAGGTTATCATTGCTATTACGGATTTTGACGGATGGGGTAGAGATAGCTGGCAGCGGTGCACTATTCTCCATTGTGCTCTTCCCCAGATTGGGGTGTAATTGAGTATCTGAAGGTGAACTAGAATTAGTACGATTTGCAGTGTTGAGTAGGGGTTGATTACTAATTGGGGTGTGGATTGTTGAGGAGGTAGCAGGTGTAGTGGATGTGGACATGTGTGTATTGGTCGTTGAAGATGTATGAAGTTGAATATAGATAGGGTTTGTTTGAGTTGCGTTAATAGGGGAGACAATATTGGGGTGCGTGTGGGATTTATTGGTGATACGTTGATAATAGGTCTGAAATTCGGTGGGTATAGTCTGTGAAGTGGTGTCAGAGGTTATGTTGTGATAGGTTGCATGGGTTGTTGAGTGTGAGTAAGGTGCAGTGGTGGTATTAATGTGGGCCTGGTCAATTGTAGTAGTGATAGTTGGAGGTACTGGAAGATGAATATTAGTGACAGTAGTAGTAGAGTTACTTGGAGGTATTGAAGAATTGGCATTAGTGGGGGAGGGTATGTGTTGATGGTAACGTGTTGGTATTGAAGGACGAATATTAGTGGTAGTCTGTGGCGGTGTAGTTTGATGAGGGGTCGAGGAGATGTGTGCTTGTACAGTACTTGTAGGTACAATAATAGTTGTATTAGGTGATATTGTAGAAGGTATCTTAGTAGTAGAGATGGGCGGTATTATTGAGGATTGTGTCAGTGTCTTGGTGGGGACCAGTTAAACTTTTGAGGATAATGATGGTCTAGGGTTTTAGGAAGCTGAACAATATGAAGAGCCTCAAAACAGTGTCCATATAGTTACTGTAGAGTCTGTGGGTAGGTTTGAGAGTGCAGTTAGAGAAGATGAGGGTAGGCCTTATAATTCTACTGATATTCCACTAATTGATTCTGATGTGGACAACAGTGACACTAAAAATAGTTCAGATTCAGACCGTGAAGAGCTGTTTGAGGAAGGGAAAGAATACTATGGTAATGATGTTCATGAAAAGCATGTGAGTTTAAGAAAAGAGATGAGGAAGGAACAGAGAAGGAAGTGGAAGGCCAAGGGGCCTGTACTTGAAAAAGTTTAGTTAGGCAAAAGGGATCTAGATCTAGGATATGATGTGTATGCAACTAGGAAAAAAAAGCGTTTAGAGGGTAAGATTGCTGGTGATGAGCAAAATATTATCCCTCTGACAAAGCTTCTTTTGATGATGGTGAAGATGAGGTTCAACTGCCTGTAAGGATAAAAAGAAAGAACAGAAATAGGGTCATCTTTGATCCTAATTGTAAGTTAATTGTTTGAAAAACTAGTCTTACTTTTGAAAGTGTTAGGCAATCTAGAGAAGCATTTACCAAGTATGCACGATGAATATGTAAAGTTAGATAAGTATGTTAATGAATCAAGAAGAGTGAGGTAAAGTCCTCTGGTGACTGTCTATGGTTGTTTGCTAGTTATGATTCTAGAACAAAAGATTTTATGGTGAAAAACTACAATCCACTACACAAGTGCAATGGCACAACCAAGAATAAATTGTGCAATTCAAAGTACTTAGGCAAATAAGTTCAAGGACAAAATAATTTCTAAACCTAATATTAGAATCTTTCAGTTTCAAAAGTTAGTTAAAAAAAATAAAGAAGTGTATAGTGGGAGAACGGTGGTTAGGAGAACCAACCAGATTGTTTGCAAGATATTATGAGTGACCACGTTAAGGATTTTGGTAGAATACTAGATTATAGAGATGAATTGTTAAGGGCTAATCCAGGCAGCACATGCATTGCTAAGCTTAGTGAAGAAACTTTTTAAGGTAGAAGATAAATATTATAAAAGTTTTATATTATTTTTATGCCTTGAAGAGGGGCATTCCTTGATGGTTGTATGAGGCGCATTAGGCTTGATGGATGTTGATGGTTGTATGAGGTTCATTAGGCTTGATGGATGTTTTCTGAAAGGTATCTGTAAATGAAAATTATTTGTGGTTGTTTCTAAAGCTAGGGAACATTCAGATGGTGCCATTGGCTCGGGAATAGTAGAGGCTGCAAATAGTCATAACTGGAGATGGTTTGTCAACATTCTAAGTGCTGATCTTCAGCTTGGAGGTATGATAGAATTGATAGTTATTACAGACATACAGAAGGAAATATATTTTCTAGTTTTTTATTCTTCTATAATTCTATTTATATTTAGTGTAAATTAACTGAAAAATATTTATTTATTTCATATTTTGTTGTAGGGGTTGGAGACAATAATCAGAGAGGTTCTACTAAATGCAGAACGTAAGATGTGTGCCAAGCTCATTCTAGCTAACTGGTCTAAGAATTGGAGAGGATTGAGAGAAGAAACTGCTTTTGGAGATGTACTGGGTCTACATGAGCAAAATTTCAAGGACAATCTGGATAATTTGGCTAAACTAGGCAATAAAATAGGTGATGACCAACTGTGGTACAACAAAGGAAGGTGTTGCAATGTTTATTTCAAATATTTCAGCAACTATGATAGTGTTGACAACAATATGGCTGAAAGTTTTAATTCATGGATATTGGGGCCAAGGTACAAGACTACTATCACAATGCTTAAGAGATAAGGGTAATGAAGATGAGAAGAATAGCATAAATGAAATACTTGGATCACTAATATATCTCCAATTACACTAAAGGTATTGCAAGAGAACACAACAAGGTCAATAAAGTATATGGTTGAGTGGAATGGTGAATATGAGGGTGAAATCAAGGAAGGGGAAAAAGTAAGCATATAATGATTCTAAATAGACTTACATACATATGTAGATCTTGAATGTTGAAAGGTATACTACGTGTTCATGGTATAGCTACACTTTATTTCAGAAAATTGGAGCCTATTAACTGTATTGTATATTGGTATACATAAAGACCTACTGTAATGACCTAACCGATCGTTTTAAGAATTTGTATTTCATTTAGCTGTTTGAAGTCTTGAGTAGTTTTATATAATGTATTATGACTTATGCGAATCATCGATTTTGATTTTCAGGTGATTCAGGATCGATTTTGAAGTATGAATCTCATGTTAGAAGTTTTAAGTTTGAAGAGTTGACCAAGTTTGATTTTTATGTATTTGACCACAGATCGGAATTTTGATAGTTTTGTTAGGCCCGAATGGTGATTTTGAATTTGGACATATGTCCGGATTTGCATTTGGATATTTCTTGAAGGTTTTGGCGTTAATTGGCGAATGTTGGCAATTTGGAGTTTTGGAATATTCATAAGTTTGACCGAAAGTTGACTTTGATGATATCGGGTTCGGATTGCGGTTCTAAGAATTGGAATAGCTTCGTTATGTCATTTGGAACTTGTTTACAAAATTTAAGGTCATTCCGATTTGATTTTATATGGTTCGGCACGTGTTTTAGAAGTTGAAAGTTCAAAAGTTCATTAAGTCAGATTTAAGGTGCGATACGTGGTTTTGATATTGTTATGTGTGATTTGAGGCATCGAGTAGGTCCGTATTATATTTTAGGACTTGTTGATATGTTCGGACGGGGTCCCGAATGGCTCGGGTGAGTTTTGGACGGATTTCGGACCATGTTGGGCATGCTAGTTGTTGGTGTTTCAGCTGTGTTACGTGATCGCGATGTGTAATTTGTCAGTGGGGATGGTTAATCTTCGTGTTCGCGATGGGAATATCACGTTCGCGTATAAGGAATTTGTCCAGAGAGATTTGAGCAACGCATTCGCAAGATTGTTTTCGCGTTCGCGGTGATTGGTGACCTGTTGGACTTCGCGTTCGCGGGCTTAGTGTCACGTTCTCGTAAGGATTTTTGAATATAGGCAGATTTTTACTTCGCGATCGTGAAGGTACTATCGCAATCACGTAGAGTACCACTGGGCAGTGGATATAAGTACTTTATTTCGGACCTTTGAGTTATTTTATCACATTTTGAGTTGGGGAGCTCGGATTTGGGTAATTTTGGAGGCGAATTGTACCACATAAATTGGGGTAAGTATTTTCTACTTGGTTTTGATTATATTTCACGAAGTTATCTTTGATTTTGGCATTTGAATTATGAATTTTAAAGAGAAATTGGGGAGTTTTGTCTAAACTTTAATAAAATAATTTTTTGAGTTTTGAACATCGATTCGAAGTCAAAATTGAGTAAAATTAGTATGGTTGGACTCGTAATTGAATGAGTTATCTGATTTTGTGAGTTTTGTCGGGTTCTAAGGTGCGAATTTGGGTTTAACTTTTTGGTTGACTTTGAGTAAACCTGTAAAGATTCGACCTTTATCGATTGGGTTTGCTTCGTATGGCATTATTTGATGATTTTGAGTTTCTTTGACTAATTTCGAGCCGTTCGGAGGATGATTTGAGCGGGATGACGCTTCTAGTGTATCAATTTACTTGTTTGAGATAAGTGTCTTGCCTAACTTTTTTGGGAGAATTTTTCCTACTAATTGTTACCGTTTGCTACATGCGGGGGTGATGCATATATAAGGTGACGAGCGTATATGTATGTGCCAGGGTTAATCATGCTCGGGGGTAAATTATACGATCATTTGTGCCTTGTAGAATTATGTGACCTTCTTGCTTCATGTCTTACTTGACTTCTAGATTACTAAGAATATGAAGTTAAATGCTAGAAACTATGATTTAATTTATTATAATTTATATTAAAATTTGACGGATTTTGTGAAATTATTGAGATGCTAAAATTTGGTCATCATTATACTTAATCACAAATACATTACTATGACCGTTATTCTTGAGATATTGGATTCTATACTTGGGTTGAAAATCATTTTTGAGACTTGTTGAAATACTTGAACAATAAGTTTCTTGAGGTTTGTTTAATTGTTATTGGCTTGAACGCATTGATTGATGTTCATTTGGAATATTTGATTAATCATTCTCCTTGATGTTATTCATGCCTCCTACCATGCTTGTTATTGATATACATGTGCTTGGTGAGGAAGAGTGTAAAGTACAGATGGTGATGTCGTACCATTTCATATACTGTTTCATGTGATTAAGAGTGTAAAGCACGAAGGGTGACGCCGTACCATTTCATTTATATTATTATTTTATATTATCAGATGAGGAAGAGTGTAAAGCACGAAGGGTGATGACGTGCCATTTCATAGATATTATCATGCGAGGAAGAGTGAAAAGCACGAAGGGTAATGTCGTGCCATTTCATTTATATTATCATGTGAGGATGAGAGTAAAAGCACGAATGGTGATGTCGTGCCATTGTTTTATATTATTATGTGTTCATGGCACGAAGGATGTTTCCGTGCAGGCGAGGACGATAGACATGCATTATGTTGTGATATCATTTCCTTGTGTATACATTCATGCCTTTATCTTGAGCTGTTACTGTTGCACCTATATTTTTTATGTGACCTGTCGTTGTTGTTCTGTCTTTATCCTCTATCTCAATTGTTGTTGTATTGTATATACCTTCTATTTGTTAAACTTGCAAATATCATGCTTTTCTTCTTGTTTGTCATATTTGCATCTATGTCGTTTTTCATTTGTTGCACTTTCGTATAAGCTTTCTACCATGTTAATTATTCATGCCTTCTATTTGTTTAGCTTATAAAGATAATGTTTTCCTTCATGGTTGTTATATCTACATGTAAGCCTTCTACTACATTAGCTAGTGAAATCTATGTTCCTCTATCTTCAGTGCTATCATTACTTCTATGCCTCATATCTAGTATGTTATTCTTGCCCATATGCATTGCATTATTCGTTATTGCTACCTATGTATCTCCCACTTTATCGTTATTGTTATTTCTTTCACCTGGTTGGTATTGTTATATGTACGCTCTGTGAGGAAGAGACAAATGCACGAAGGGTGTTGCCGTGCCAATTGATTTGATATCATGAGTACATTTATCACACTATAAGTTTTATGAATTTACTATTGTGGGTTGTTGGTTATCGTGTTAAGGAAAGGATTGATAGTGATATTAAAGAATATTGACTGTGATTTCTTCTAGTAATCATTTACTTCTTCGCATATTTATTTTTTGTACTCTTTTCTGTTATGTTATAGTATTATTCTATTGCTAGTCTACTGCACATGTTATATCAGTGAGTATCTTTTAACTAAAAAGTCTCGTCACTACTTCCCCGAGGTTAGATAAGATACTTACTGGGTACATGGGGTCGGTTGTACTCATACTATACTTCGGCATATTGTGTGCAAATTTTGGAGCTGGAGTTGCTGTGTTTGGCAGAAACTGGCATCGAAGATGTACCTGCGTTCTGACTATAGCTGCCACTTGTCCTTGGTAGCTTTAGATTTTGCTAATCTATTTATGTAGACTTCGAACAGATGTATTTATTTCGTCCAGATTTTTCTAAATTCTAAGTCTTAGAAGCTCATGATTTGTATTACCAGTCCTTGGGATGTTGTATGGAATCCAGATATTATATCATTTGTTGATCACTTTTATTTTATTAGAATTGTGTTTCCTTTAAATTGGTTGACCTAGCGGGTTGGGCTAGGTGCCATCATGACTTGTGTATTTTAGATCGTGACACCTACAGTCATCTCAATTAGCCTATTCAAAATATAGAGATGTGACCACAGTCAGAAAACCCTTCTTCTATACCACCAGAAATCAGAATAATGCCAAGCAGGCCAAAGAAAGTAAGAAGGAAAGAGAAATCAGAATATAGCTAGTGCAAGTGTTGGTTCCTCATTAACACCTATAACTCAAAGTCAACCAAATACATGAAGAAAAAAGAGGAAGACCAAGAGGGTTCGCAAATTAGATAATTTTTGTGATCTTTAGATTTTTTTTTATTCTTCTAAATCTTAGTTCTTATTATTTTTCACTTGTTGTAGGATGTTGCCACTAATTGTCGAAGAGGCACAGCCTTTAAAAAGCCTAGAATGATTAGAGTGGGTATGCCAACTACATACAGAAAGTGGATTTACCATCTATAATGTAAGTTTGATAATGTTTCCTTTAGTTGGTAATAATTTACAGAAACTAACTCAATCAATGCCAAGTAGTAGGTAAAAAAATGCGCCTTTGAATTATGCAATAGTGACTGGGGACATTGGGTATAAACTAAAGATAATGGTGAAATGAAAAGGGAAGGAGCTATAACCTCATGGAGACTACAAGAGATAAGAAGTCAGAAAACGATGAAGACTAGGTCCAAAGCATCAGAAAGAGTTAATATGTGCCAAACAAGTTAATCAGCACAACAATATACTCCCAAGCTGTCACGACCCAAAATCCAACTAGTCGTGATGACACCTAACCCAACCCGTTAGATAAGCCAACTAACAATAAACCAGTTCAAATGATATTTATAAAGAGAATAAATGATAATACAACTGAACTATTATACAAAGAATGTTCCAAGGACTGATAGTACAAATCATGAGCATCTAAGATTTAGATTTCTTTACAAAAATTGAATTGAAATAGTTACAACATCTATTTGAAATGTAAATTAATAGAACTCGAATCTAATGCTACCAAGGACTAGTGATAGCCATAAATAGAACGCATGTACATCTTCCGATCTAGCTCCCACCGTATGCAGCAACATCAGCATTCAAGATTTGCACGCAAGGTGCAGAAGTGTAGTATGAGTACAACCGACCCCATGTACTCAATAAGTAACAAACCTAACCTTATATTGAAAGTAGTGAAGAGCTGGGACAAGGGTTAGGGTCCAATACCAATAACCAGCCACAACTCATAACAATATAATAAAAGTGGTACAAGAAAATAACTCGGAGACAAGATGCTCAACTCATTCACAGTTACGAAAAATAAGCATGTTTTTCAAGTATAGCAGTAAATCCCAAAACTGTCGTTGAAATACCAAAAAACATATGAGTAAGTTTGAAAACTGTAATTTTTCCAAAAACCTTTCAACAATAAATAAGATATTTTATTTCCTGATAGTATGAGAAAAATACATCTCTATTCCTACATGTCAATATACAGGACAAATCATGAATGTCACCAAAATCGAGTAGAAGAAGGAAATGCATCTATATGCATGTATCTCAAGTACGCATGTCAAATGCAACGTATCTCAGTGATGAACTCATATACTCACACTATCAAAGTAATCAATCTCACTATCTCACACTTTCTACTCATCACGCTCAATTACTCGACACACTCAGTCACTCAGTATCGTACAGTGTAGAGCCAGTTCAGGGCAGATCTAGCCCAAACTTAATAACGGCTAGCAACTGCGCCCACTGTGGATGTGTAGACTCCGGAGGGGCCGATCCAGCCCAAGCTCTATAATAATCTAAATCCTAGCATGAATTAATAAAGCTTGATCTGTACGGATAATTTACGTGCTGCACGGAAAGCTCACGTGCCATAGTATCAATATCTGGATCCGTTCGGATAACTCACGTGTTGCACAGACAACTCACGTGCTATAATATCAATATCTGGATCCGAACGGATAACTCACATGCTGCACGGACAAATCACGTGTTATAGTATCAATAGCTGGATTAGCACCGACAACTCAGGTGCTGCACGGATAACTCCTGTGCTATAGTATCAATATCTGCATCCGCAAGGACAATTCACGTGCTACACGGACAACTCACGTGTTATAGTATCAATATCCTTACAATCAGGCCCTCGACCTCACTCAGTCATCAATCTCTCCAGTCTCTCAGGCTCATAATATCATGAAACATCAGCCCAAAATAATGATGTGATGTATCAATAAATAGAAACAGAGATTAAGATATGATATGCAAAGGAATGCGTATGGCTGAATACATAATTGCAATGTAAATAAATAACTCAATAATAGAAATGACCTCAGTGGGCCCCAATAGGATAATCATATATCTTAGACATGATTTCTAGCATAAATTACATCTCAAGTGCTCTAACATATAGAGTTCAGTAAATATATTCAGATAAGATAGATACACAGCTCCATGGAATCGACTAAATCACAATTTCTATGGTGCACGCCCACACGCCCATCACCTAGCATGTGCGTCACCTCAATATCAATCACATAACACGTAATTCAGGGTTTCATACCCTGAGCACCAAGTTTAGAAGTGTTACTTACCTCGAGCAAGCCAAATCCAATACAGAGCAAGCCAAACGATGCTCCAGACCATCTCGCGCTAGACAAAAGCAACTCAAATGAAGCCCAAGGGAACAATCCCAAATGATAAAGGTTGAATCTTTAATCAAAAGCCCAAAGTCAACCAAAAAGCCAAACCCAGGCTCACGCCTCGGTACCAAACAAAACTCACAAAATCCGACAACCCATTCAATTATGAGTTCAACCATACAAGTTTCATTCAAATCCGACTCTGAAACGATGTTCTAAACTCAAGAATTCTCTCTATGAGAATTTAGTCAGAAACCACCAACTTTCATTTTTGAAATCATTAACCAAATGCTAAAAATGAAGATATATTCATAAAATATAAATAAAACCGAATAGAGAACAATTACCCAAATCCATATGGTGAAAATTGCCTCAAAATCGCTTCAATCCAAGCTCCATAGGTCCAAATATATAAAAATGGCCGAAACCCCTAAAATAGAGTACTTTATAATCACTATACGAATCAATGAATCGCGATCGGAGAAATATCATCGCGATCGCGAAGAAGAAAATTTCACTGCCAAAAATCACCCTATGCGATCGCAGAACAAACTTCGAGATCGCGAAGCACAAAAAAGCTTACCCTCGCTATGTCACTACGCGAACGTGGCCTCAGGATCGCGAATGCAATGAAGAAGCCATGAAGACCTTCCTAGCTCAGCTCTACACTGCGAACGCGTGTGCACCTGCATGAATGCGATGCTCAATCTGCTGCAACCTATGCGAACGCGGACCATCATTTGAGAACGCGAAAAATAAAGAATACTCTACTCCAGTTTTCCTTTGCGCGATCGCACCTCTAAGCCCGCGATCGCGAAGAACGTTTTGTGTACCAGACTTAGCAGAAACCAACAATGCGATACGAAGAAGAATAGTCTGAACTCAATCCGAAACACGTCTGAGCCCCTCGAGACCACGTCCGAACATTCCAACAAGTCTCGTAACATAACACGGACCTACTCGAGGCCTCAAATCATACATAATAATATCGAAACAACGAATCGCATCTCAATTTGAACTTAGATGAACTTTGTACTTTCAACTTCCAAAACTCGCGCCGAAACATACAAATCAACCCGAAACTAACTCAAATTTTGCATACAAGTCCCAAATGACATATCGAAGCTATTACAATTCCCTGAACCACAATCCGAATCTGATATCCTCAAAGTCAACATCCGGTCAAACTTATGAACTATCCAAGCCTTCAAATTTTTAATTTTCGCCAATTAGTGCTGAATCCTTCTAGAAATATCCAAATGTGAATCCGGGCATATGCCCGAGTCCAAAATCACCATCCATACCTAATGGAACCATCAAAACCCCAATCCGAGGTTAAATGTTAAAAAGTCAAACTTGATCAACTTTTCCAACTTAAAGCTTTAATCATGAAGTTCATTCTTCCAAATCGATTCCGAATAACCTAAAAACTAAAACCGACGATTCACACAAGTCATAATATATCATACGAAGCTACTCATGCCCTCAAAATACCGAGCGAAGTGCAAATTCTCAAAACGACTGGTCGGGTCGTTACATTCTCCCCCACTTAAACATACGTTCGTCCTCGAACGTGATGAGAGTCATTCGAAAGCCATTAAACCGCCATGTAACCTTACCATGTACATACCCGGGGGTGATCCCATGTCACCTAATCTGTATAAGCCTGGAAACACAACATAACTGACAATCTTTAATTCAGCCCTATCCCATAAACCTTGGAACCCATTTTTTTCCAACATCTGGAATTCCTTACAAGACCCGAATCTCGCATCTACACATTGTATAAGTCGGAACAAGCTGTATCAAGCCATAACCAAAGCCCAAGATGCAATCACATACTATACCACATAACTCAGATGTTCACAACAATAACCTCTTACCAAAGTAGCTGCTAAATACAAACCCAATACCGGTAATAAACCTCATATCGAATAAAACCCCATTTTAAAACCTTCGTACATTGACGATGATGAAAGAAACACGCAGAAACTCATAACTATACATCAGATCAACAAGTCATGGTGCTCTCTCTCATTCGACAAGAACTATAGCCAATTTGAAAGCCGACTTCCGATATTATCCTTCAGAATATACCGCAATCAAATCTGATAGCACCCATTCTACGTCTGACGACCCAATCTTATAAAATACAGCTGCCCTACTAACATGCCATACCAATTCAACCTAGAGCCACAATCGTGAAGTTCGTGCACCAATACACAACAATTCAAATGCACCCAAAAATAGGAAATGAATCAGATGAGAGAACCGTCCCGCAAGCTCAACAAATACCACCACAACCGCAATGCTATGAACCCATCATACATAGTAGAACCAAGACACACTAATCTAAAACAAAGGATCATATCCTATCGTAGCCCAGCTGCAATACGTGACCCATCCAAACACAAATACAAACGGAATACTTCGAGTCCCCAATGCTCAAAATCAACAACCATAAGCAATTCGACGCCAAGTACACAAGTGCATGACCAAAACCTTAGAGAAGAAAGCAACATAATATACCATAACCGGAAAGACCATAACCAAGGCGCAATCAACCATTCCATACCCCAATCACTAACTCGCTCATATTCCGCTATAAGAAAATATAACTGTACCATGTGTGCATATAACTAACTAATCACAACCCCTCGTAGCATAGAGGAGTGACACATAGATCACATCAGAACACGAATAAGCTCAACTCTAACTGAATGGCACATCCCGCAATAGTAGCAGTATGGAGCCAACCAATCCGATCCGGTGTAGAATACACATCCTTATTGAGCCTACCAATGGGCCCCAAATCAACTTTTGTCATCCTCAAATAGATAAATAGCCATACGAAGGTCCACAATGGTTGAATCATAACACATACTATCTTCTGGCTAGCTTTGACCACATCTTCACAGTCCACAACCACGAAACAATCTGCTTCTGAGAATTCCTGGTCTCCAAATCCATAGAACATACGAATCACCATATCTGATCCCAACTCCTCCGCCCGAATGTCTAACACATCTCCCATACATGATCATCCCGCGAGGAATACTTATGAAATTCTTCCGTGCCACATAGCAAAAATCTGAATATCAGCAGTCGATCAACCAGACGAGTACCGCAATACCAATAAAACATATGTAAGTCAACACTCAGTGCACCTTCTAAAATGTACAATCTCCTCAGGTAGTACCAAGTAGTAATATCATTCATCTAGCCATCTGGAACTGTCCATGTTGCCTAAGAATCAATGACTTTCCCTTTAAAGCTGAACCATGATCTTGCACATGCAAATCTTAATCCCACACAACACACCGCATCCATCATGCCTTCATAGGAAAAGTACAAGAATCTCATAATAAACTCTGAGTCACAAGCAAACTACATACTCAATTAGCCAGGAACCTTCCATTTGATCTCATCCAGGAAAAAATCATAATACGCAACATGCTCCGCACGTCGGTAGGAAATATCCGTCTCAAACCGTGGTAGAAATCATCAAAAAATACCTTGAAATCTATTTGCACATAACCAAGCCACGCAAGTTGCCAAACCTAATATTATTACCGCAAAACACATGTAGAGACTCACCACATCATAAGCACCCAAGGAACCGATCATATCCATTATCGTGTTGATCCAACTTACTACCAAACTGTCTTATTTTCTTCAAGTTCCTTCCGAATTATCCTCAAGTTGACACTCCTCCTTGACGTAATACCCAGATCCTCAACCAAAGTTCACCCTACAAGATCCTACAATAAAACCACACTGCCCTAAGCCCCATAAGCCGATGTATTCCCTCTTAAGCACTCCAAAATTACAACAACTGAGACACCCACTCTGCAGAGACCATCTGTGAATCTAAAGTCGTTTCCTTCACCCTCCCGATATTGAAATGTAGAATACATAGTGATACAGAAATACTGCGAGTCCCAACACCATCCGTTGCAAATCCCATTTATTAGCCATATACAAATCCGAAAAATTCTCAATTTCCACATGTAAATCCTGAATCCATTAGAACCTTCTTGAGAGTCCTCCACTCTGCTCAAATCTCAATTGCACCGCCAAAACGGGCTGAACTACCTATGCTCAATTAGCACAACAACACTCCAACGAAGAAATCCTGCCTTAACGCAACCAAGCAAATTCATATACCGTGCGCACTACATCCGTCACGAATAACAACTCAACTCATTCCATGAGTTCCATATACCCATAAAGTGTAACATAACCCGTTTCCATAAATTCCTTTACTCGAGTCTTTCTCGATCTCAACCTTCGAAAGTCATATCTGATTCACAAATATGCCTCAAACTGAAATCAGTACAACACATAACCATGCAATCAAATCGGTGATAGCAGACTCCCCCACTTGGCTCAAAGCCATGGATCAAAACACTCGATAACTCACAATACTTATACTCTATTACTACCATAATACCACAGGGAGCTTCAACTAAATCCTTCATAAGCTCACATAACACAAACCATATAGAACCTCAAATCATCTACTAAGCTCGCATATATCCACGTGATGGTCAGGTCAACTATTACAACCGATCCAAACTTAAATCACACAAATATAACCCACCTGTAGAAAAGAAAGCCTCCACACGTCATCATAAGGATTACACATATGTAGTTTTCCCCACAGGTGATAACCCACATTCTTAGCTTCAAACTGACATCTATCTATAACCTTTTACAGCCACAACTACTACGCCATCACTTAATCTTCCTAAGTCTGAACTTATCAATAAGACATGGAGAATCTAATTCATTCCATAATTAAGAAATATGAAAGATCCTTCAATACACACATAAGTCGAGATTATACGTCACATCAAGACATAAATCAAGCACCCAATAGTCCTTTTTACGTCTCAATCAACCTCTTCTCGTTACATTCAATCCATCTGAACACATCCCACAGTCGCATCATACTCATCATATAGCCATCCAACTACTCATCAAGCCACAAATTCCACTCATAAGGATGTTACCGCATATATAAGTCCCAAAAGCATATGCTCAGAAAACTGAAATCCCCGTGCTCAGGCTACAGCCACAACCCGGCCTCAAGTCCTCCAGACTGACCCATGATCAGCACATAGAACTCACATCTCTCACCTCATCCATGGAAGCACAAGTCGTCGATGCACAACTGATATCGAGCACTCACATGCGCATACGAATGCGTGGAAGGGATTCAAAGAGTTACGCTTCAAGCTGAATCAATGTCGCTCGATAAGGAAAGAAAAATGGGAAGTTTATCCTAAATGCCATGTAGCCTCTCGAAGATAGGTATGGACGTCATCATACTGATCCGCAAGGCTCTACTAGACACTTATTCATGACTTGTAAAACATATGAACCTAGAGCTCTGATACCAACTTGTCACGACCCAAAATCTAACTAGTCGTAATGGCACCTAACCCAACCCGTTAGGTAAGCCAACTACTAATATATCAGTTTAAATGATATTTATTATGAGAAGAAATGATAATACAACTGAACTATTATACAAAGAATTTTCCAAGGACTAGTAGTATAAATCATGAGCGTCTAAGATTTAGATTTCTTTACAAAAACTGAATTTAAATAGTTACAACATCTATTTGATATGTAAATGAACAAAACTCGAATCTAATGCTACCAAGGACTAGTGATAGCCATAACTGGAATGCAGGTACGTCTTCTGATCTAGCTCCCGCCGTACGCAACAACATCAATATCCAAGATCTGTACGTAAGGTGCAAAAGTGTCGTATGAGTACAACCGACCCCATGTACTCAATAAGTAACAAACCTAACCTTAGGTTGAAAGTAGTCACAAGTGTGGACAAGGGTCAGGGTCCAACTCCAATAACCAGCCACAACTCATAACAATATAATAAAAGTGGTACAAGAAATTAACTCGGAGATAAGATGCTCAACTCGTTCTCAGTTAAAAACAAATAGGCATGGTTTTTACGTATAACAGTAAATCCCAAATCTTTCACCGAAACACCAAAAAACATATGAGTAAGTTTGAAAACTATGATTTTTCCAAAAACCTTTCAACAATAAATAAGATGTTTCATTTTCTGATAATATGAGGAAAATACATCTCTATGCCTACATGTCAATATACAGATGAAATTATAAATGTCACCAAAATCGGGTAGAAGAAGAAATGCATCTATATGCATGTATCTCAAGTACGCATGTCAAATGTAACGCATCTGAGTGATGAACTCATATACTCACACTATCAAAGTACTCAATCTCGGTGTCTCACACTTTTACTTATCACGCTCAATCACTCGACACACTTAGTCACTCAGTACCGTACAGTGCAGATCCAGCCCAATGCAGATCTAGCCCAAACTTAATAACTGCTGGCAATTATGTGCCCCTATGGATATGCAGATTTTGGAGGGGCCGATCCAGCCCAAGATCTATAATAAGCCAAATCCTGGCTTGAATCAATAAAGCCTAATCCGCACGGACAATTCACGTGCTGAACGGACAACTCACGTGCCATAGTATCAATATCTAGATCCCCACGGATAAGTCACGTGCTGCACGGACAAGTCACGTGCTGCATGGACAAATCACGTGCTGCACGGACAACTCACGTGTTGCACGAACAACTTACGTGCTATAGTATCAATATCTGGATCCGCACGGACAACTCACGTGCTGCACGGAACACTCAAGTATTACATTGATAACTCACGTGCTATAGTATCAATATCTAGATCCGTACGGACAACTCACGTGCTATAGTATCAATATCTGGCTCCGCACGGACAAATCACGTGCTGCATGGACAACTCACGTGCTATAATATCAATATCCTCACAATCATGCTCCCGGCCTTACTAAATCATCTATCTCTCCAGTCTATCGGTCTCACAATGTCATGAAAAAACAGCCCAAAATGATGATGTGATGTATTAATAAATGGTAACAAAGTCTGAGATATGATATGCAAAGGAATGCGTATGGCTGAGTACATAATTGCAATGTAAACAAATAACTCAATAACAGAAATGACCTCAGTGGGCCCCAATAGGATAAACATATAGCCTAGACATGATTTCTACCATAAATTACAGCTCGAGTGCTCTATCACATAGAGTTCAGTAAATATGTTCATATAAGATAACTACACAGTTCCATGGAATCGACTAAATCACAATTTCTACGGTGCATGCCCACACACCCCTCACCTAGAATGTGCGTCACCTCAACATCAATCACAGAACATGTAATTTGGGGTTTTATACCCTCAGCTCCAAGTTTAGAAGTTTTACTGACCTCGAGCAAGCCAAACGATGCTCCAAAAATGCCATCTGGCATGTACCGACCTCCGGACGACTCGAATCTAGCCAAAAGCAACTCAAATGCATCAAATGAAGCACAAGAAAACAATTCCAAATGATAAAGGTCGAATCTTTAATCAAAAGCCCAGTCAACCAAAAAGTCAAACTCGAGCCCGCGCCTCAGTACCCGATAAAACTCACAAAATATGACGTCCCATTCAATTACGAGTTCAACCATACAAGTTTCATTCAACTCCGACTCCGAATCGATGTTCAAAACTCAAGAATTGGCTCTATAAAAATTTAGTCAAAAATCCCCAACTTTCTCTTTTTAAATCGTCAACCAAAAGATAAAAATGAAGATAGATTCATGAAATATAAACAAAATCGAATAGAAAACAGTTACCCCAATCCATATGGTGAAACTTGCCTAAAACGATGCCTCAATCCGAGGTTCATAGATCCAAATATGTAAAAATGGGTGAAACCCCCAAAATAGAGTACTTTATAATCACTGGGTGAATCAATGAATCACGATCGCGAAGAAGAAAATTTCACTGTCCAGAATCACCATATGCGATCGCGGAACAAACTTCGCATCCGCGAAGAACGAAAACGCTCACCCTCAAAAAGTCACTATGCAAACGCGGCCCCAGGCTCGCGAATGCAATGAAGAGGCCATGAATAACTGCTCAGCTCTACACTGGGAACGCGTGCGCACCTACGTGAACGCGTTGCTCAATATGCTGCAACCTATGCGAACGCAGACCGTCATTCGCAAACGCGAAGAAAAATAAATACTCTGCTCCAATTTTCCCTTACACGATCGCACCTCTAAGCCCGCGATCACGAAGAACATTTAGGGCACCATACTTTAGCAGAAATCAGTAATGCGATACGAAGAAGAAATAGTCTGAAATCGATCTGAAACAAGCCCGAGCCCCTCAGGACCACGTCCGAACATTCCAAAAAGTCTCGTAACATAACACGGACCTATTTGAGGCCTCAAATCACACATAACAATATCGAAACGATGAATCGCACCTCAATTCGAACTTAGATGAACTTTGAACTTTCAACTTTCAAAACTCGCGCTTAAACATATCAAATTAACCCGGAATTAACTCAAATTTTGCACACAAGTCCCAAATGACATATTGAAGCTATTCCAATTCCCGGAATTAGAATCTGAATACGATATCCTCAAAGTCAACTTCAGATCAAACTTATAAACTTTCCAAACCTTCAAATTTTTAATTTTTGCCAATTAGTGATGAATCCTTCTAGAAATATCCAAATGTAAATTTGGGCATACGCTTAAGTCCAAAATCCCCATACTGACCTAACAGAACCATCAAAACCCTAATCCGACGTAAAATACTAAAAAGTCAAACTTGGTCAACTCTTCCAACTTAAAGATTCAATCATGAAGTTCATTCTTCCAAATCGATTACGAATAACCTGAAAACCAAATCCGATGATTCACACAAGTCATAATACATCATACGGAGCTATTAATTCCCTCAAACTACCGAGAAAAGTGTAAATGCTCAAAACGATCGATCGGGTCGTTACACCAGCAGACATTTGTTATTTTTGGTCTTTTAGCATATTTTTGGCAGATTGTAGCTTGTAATATATTTTGATTACTGTTTTAGATAATTTTATGCAGTTGTGAGGAAATTAATATTGTGTTGTGATGACTATTTCCTAGAGTTATTATTCAATTATGACTGTAATTTGTATTATGCAGTTGTGACTGTAATTAGTATTATGTTTTGGTGATTATTTTCTAGAATTATTATATAATTATGACTGCACTTGATAGTATATAATTACAGTTGTGTTTATGATTTCATGTAATATTAAGCAGTTAAGAGTGCACTTTTCTTGACACTAACTCTATTCATTTTGTGTTACATAGAGAGTACCAATTGTAACAAAACAAAGAACCCAACAAGGTGCATTAGATTACATCAAAAGATACAATAAAGTTCATTACAAAAGAGGATATAACAACCTATTTTAAGACCAAAATAAGACTTAACTTCAGAAAAATACAACAATATCATGACCCTAAAGGAAACTTCATTGCATTATTCTTCTCGTAGATTACATGAAACGAAGAGCTAATGACCATAAATGTAACGACCTGATCGGTCGGTTTGTGTAATTGCGACTCGTTACTCCTTTTATTTCTTCAGATGTGTTAGTTAATGCTTTTATGACTTGCGAGGTTGATTAGTTTCGTTCCGGGGGGCTTTCGGGTTGATTTGGACCCTTGATTCTAGACTTATAAGCTTTAATTTAAAAAATTTTACCAAACTTTTACTTTTGTAAAAACAACCCTAGAATTATGTTCTATTGTGATTTCGGACTTGGGCGTATACCCGAAATTAATTTTGGAAGTCTGTAGGTTGATTTGTGTTGATTTGCCAAAATTTGGCAATTTTAACTTGAAAAGTTTGACCGTAGGTTAACTTATCACTATTGAGCTCGAAAATTGATTTTGGGACTTGAAATAGGTCCGTTATGGAATTTAGAACTTGTCTGCAAAATTTGGCATCATTCGGAGTTGAATTGATAGGAATCGGACACGTAGTTTTAATTTTAGAAGTTCTTGAAATTCTCTTTAAAAATCATGCATTTTAGAGTCCAATTCGTAGTTTTAGATGTTATTTTTGTGTTTTGCTAACGCGATCGAGGTTTTATGATTGGAATCACAAGTTTGCTAGTTTCTGCACAGGCCTCGGATCTCGCAATTGCATGGTCTGAGTTCGCAATTGCGAAGTTAAGCCAAACCTCCTAGGTTCGCATTTGCAAAAAAGGCTGGGAAGGGGTCAGTTCTCATTTGCGATCTATTTTGTAGCAATTGCCAAAGTCCAAAGTTCACAATTGCGAATTATTCCTCATAATTGCAATGATAGCAGAGGAGGAAGGGTCTTCGCATTTGCGAGTGATTCTTCGCATTTGCGGGGTTCGCAAATGCGACATCTGCGATTGGACTAATAGCTGAGGGACGAGATTTTTGAGTTTATTCTCTCATTTTTGAACCCTAGACTCGGTATGAGGCGACTTGGAGACATGATCTTTGCCTACAAACCTTGGGTAACTGATCCTAATCTCTTTCTAATCATATTCCATCAACATATCTTAGCTTTTAACATCAAAATCATGTGAATCAAAGTAAAAATTTATGAAACTTTGTCAAATTTTTTGAAAAATACGAAACTGAGTTTTGAGAGTCGATTTGGACTCGGATGTTGAAACTAATCACATATATGAACTGGTGGGGTCATGGGTAGACGGAATTTACCATTGGACTCGGGTTCAGACCAGGCCAGTCTCAGG
Source organism: Nicotiana otophora (assembly GCA_000715115.1). Classification (NCBI taxonomy): domain Eukaryota; kingdom Viridiplantae; phylum Streptophyta; class Magnoliopsida; order Solanales; family Solanaceae; genus Nicotiana; species Nicotiana otophora. The sequence continues at coordinate 16,304 of AWOL01S0021341.1, read as the reverse complement.
TTAACTTTTGTTGACTTTTTGAAAAAAGTGTAAAAATCTTAACTTTATCTATCGCAATTAAATTCCATAGAATTGTTTGATGTTATTGAGTCGATTCTGGTTATATTTGAGCCGTGTGGAGGTGAACTTTAAGGGAAAAGCTATTTCCGAGTTGCAAATTGGCCTATTTGAGGTAAGTGTCTTGCCTTACTCCGTGTGGGAGAACTACCCCTTAGGATTGGTATTGTTTGATTCAATTGTGCTACGTGAAATCCGTGTACGCAAGGTGATGAGTGGGTACACGAGTTGTACGTAGTATTTGACCGGTTTAGGCTACTTAGACTATTCCATGCTATAATTGAAATGCTATATTATGTTTTAGATTCTCATAGTTAAATCATCCTTAATTGTGTTAGACTATCCTTAAATGCTTTAGTTGAATTGTTTAGTAATTGTCCTACATCTTACTTGCTAAATTGCTCCCATGCTGTAGTTGAACATGTTGCCCCTTTATTGTCACATGTTATTTCTTCATTGTTTATTATCATTGTTGAATTAATTGTTCCTGTTCCCTTTCATTTGTTGACTTCTGTTATTTGATACTCATTGTTGAAGATTGTTTCCTTTATTCTGAGTTAGTCTTATCTAATATTGTGGTTACACATTGTTTTCTCATTGTTGAGTTATTTGATATTGAGGCTGTGGAAGTAGTTAATACATTGAGGCAATATTGGTTATTGTTGGAACATCTATCCTATTGAGCATTTTCCATCCATTATTGTTATTGATATTCTTGTATACGCTGTGGTGGAGCCATGAACTATTGTTGTGTAAATATTGATATTGTTGTTGTTGGCAAGTTGTTATATGTGGGAACTTGTGGTGCGAGTTTTTATCGTGATATGATATTGATGCGCATGTGGCGGTATAAGGCTTGGGTTGATATACATGCGACGGTATAAGGTGGGACTTATGTACGTGTTGCTTGTAGGGGAATTACGTGAAGCCATATGGCGTTATAAGGTGGGCTAAAGTGCGTGTAGCTATTTCGGAAACACCATTTTCAAAATCTATTTTCAAATGTAAGGCTCACGCGGTAGCATAAGGAAGGATTGTGATTGAAATTGAGAAATGTAAATACGAGGCGGTACCTCGGTCTGATTTCATTATACACGAGGCGGTACCTCGTTGTGTTTCTTGCTATTATTTCATGTTGCGAAGTGTCATGGAAGGAATATTTCTTATTGCTCCATTCGTTATCATTCTAGTAGTTGTAGTCTGTACTGTCTATTTCATATCCTAGTAGGTGACTTGACCTGACCTCGTCACTACTCTACTGAGGTTAGGCTTGATACTTATTGGGTACCGTTCTGGTGTACTCATACTATGCTTCTGCACATCTTTTTGTGCAGATCCAGGTACGTCTGCTCGTGCCAGTAGATAGAGAGTCTTGCTAGTTGATTTTACCGAAGACTTCAAGGTATGCATGCTCGGCGTCCGTAGTCCTCGGAGTCACCTTCCTTTATTTTCATTACTGTTGTATTTCCGTTTCGGACAGTGATGTAGTAGCACTCAAGTAGTATTCTATAGAGCTTATGACTCAGTTCCCCCGATTTTGGGGTGTGAAATTGTGAGATTCTATTTTCAAACGGTGTTATCCATTATTTAGTCGCTTTCAGTATCATATATATATATATATATATTTGTTCTATGGTTGTTATTTGTTAGGCGTTTCTAGTCGTAGAGGTTCCATCACGACATCCTTCGGAGGGAATTTGGGATCGTGACAATAACACAACCACACAATAGAACAAACCAAAGTACATTCTCTCTAATCTTGGACCTAACCAAATTGTTTCTCAGCTTCTTCTTCCTTTCCTTTATCTTCTCAATTTCTTCTTTCATCTTTTCCAATTGTATTTCTATCTTGTTTTCCAGTTCTTTTGTCTCCCTAGGCTTAGTCTTCTCAATAGTTTCAGAAAATTCCGATTTACTTTCAAGCTCACCTATTTTTTCCACCATTCTAGTAATGACAATTTTGGATCTATTATCGATTTCTACATTCCTCCAACGCTAAAAATCACAAGATCTTGGACCCTACAATGATGAAGAAAAAGAAATAAATCACTATACACTAGTCATGGTTGCAACAATATCAACTAAATTCGATCATAGAAAAATGACCCCATAGTATGGGCACGCCCAATATCTTCTATCAGGGTTCCTTGGGATCGAAGATGTCAACATTGGCAGACATAGCCATGGTTGCAACAAATTTCTTCAGTCAAATCATGGTCACTATCTTTCATACAAAGCCTAATCAAATTAATTGATCGCATCATGTGCTACACAGAAATATCCATAAATTAAGAAGAAATTTTACATGTTGAATAATATGAATAAAATGAAATATAAAAAAATAAGAGAAAAACAACAAACCTTGGTCCAAATACTACTCAAGCAAGAAGATTAGGCTAAATTTTCAGGTCGAAAGCTTTGTAGAAAGGCAAATTCACGCAAGGATTCAGGTCGAAGGCTTTGATTCAGTTCGAAAAATCATTTCTTGAATAAAGATTGGGGTTGATTCAATGGAAAGAGAGAAAAATTAGGGTTTTTTCAAATTTTACAATGTTGGGTCAGATATGGGAGTTGATTTTTACAGTTGCGGGTTAATTTAAAGAAGAGATGGATTTTAATTATTTTTTCATTTTTTATTCGATTTATACATTAAAACGCGCAAAGAAATTACTGATTACCATGTGACTATCTCAGATCCATAGAAGAGGAGAATCAATTGACTTAGAAGCATTTAGGGGGGAAGATAAATGCCCGTAAAGATAAATTATAGAACCTAGTTTTTTTGGAACAACTTTAGGTGGAAATTATGTATATTTTCTTTCAAATAAACATATTAGAATATGATTTTATTGATTTTATGATTGAAGGGTTGCACGAATCAAACAACTTTGGGTTGGAATTGCCAGCACTAGCTTGGTGTATTGTTGGATTTATAGAGACACTAATTGCAATATGAATTTTTCACACCACTACTTTATGAAATATTTATTAAGCCAGATTCTTGTCTTAGATTGAGAATAGATATGGAGTTAAATGGATAATTCTTGTAACGACCCAACCAGTCGTTTTGAGCATTTGTACTTCGCTCGGTAGTTTACGGGCGTGAGTAGCTCCGTATGATATATTTTGATTTGTGTGAATTATCAGTTTTGGTTTTCAGGTTATTCGAGACTGATTTAGAAGAATGATTCTCAACTACGAAGCTTTAAATTTGAAAGAGTTGACCAGGTTTGACTTATTAGCAGTTGACCACGGATTGAAATTTTGATGGTTCTGTTAGCTCCGTTGGGTGATTTTGGACTTAGGAACGCGTCCAGATTGTGATTTGGAGGTCCGTGATTGAATTTGGCTCGAAATGACGAAAGTTAAAATTTTGAAAAGTTTGACAGGGAGTGGACTTTTTGATATACGGGTAGGATTCCAATTCCAGAAGTTGAAGCATGTCTGTAATGTCGAATGTGACATGTGTGCAAAATTTGAAGTCATTCCGGGATGATTTGCTATGTTTCGACACAAGTTATTGAATTTGAAAGTTCGAAATTCATAGATTTTAATTAGAGGTGTGATTCGTCGTTTTTATGTTGTTATGTATATTTTGAGGCCTCAAGTAGGTCCGTATTGTGTTATGGGACTTGTTGGTATATTCGGATGGGGTCCCAAGTAGCTCGGGTGAGTTTTGGACGAGGTTCATATCATTTTCACTTCATGTTGTATTGATGAAGGTTGCTAGCTCTGGTATGATCGCACATGTGGTTGGTTTGCACAAGTGCGATGGTCGCAGAAGCAACAAAGGCGTCGTAAATGCGAGATGAGAGCTGGATGAGGAGGCCCGCAGAAGCAGAGAAAAGGGCGCAGGTACGGATGCGCTGGTGCGTCGAGTGGAAGTGTGGGTGCGAGTGTCTTCGCAGATGCGGAGTTTGATACCGCAGGTGCGGGGGTTGCTGGACAAGGCCATTTTTCGAAGATGCGATGTTTTTCCGCAAAAGCGGTGGTCGCATGTGTGAGGAATCGTCCGCAAATGCGGAAATTGCTGGGCAGAACCTTGGAGCTCGGATTGGGCGATTTAAGAGAGGAGATTTTCCACACAACTTGGGGTAAGTGTTCTCTACTCATTTTTGATCTTATATCACGAATTTACCTTCGTTTTTGGTAATTGGATTGTGAATTTTATAGAGGAAATGGGGGTTTTGGCCTAAAGTTTCATAATGTGAATTTTGCAGTTTTGAACATCAAATTGGAGTCGTATTCGAGTGAAACTAGTATGGTTGGACTCTTAATTAAATGGCCTGTTGGATTTTGTAAATTTTGTCGGGTTCCGAGGTGGGGGCACGTGTTGGGCTTTTGGCCGGTTTTGGGCTTTTGATTCAAGATTTGATCTTTTTCAATCGGGATTGGTTCCTTTATCATTGTTTGATGTACTTGAGTTGTTTTTGGTTAGTTTCGGGCCGTTCGGAGGTCGAAACGCGCGGGATGGCATATTTAAAGCATCATTTGGCTTGCTCGACATTGGTATTGGCTTGTTCGAGATAAATAACTCTTCTAATCTTGGAGCTGAGAGTATGAACCCTGAATATACGTGTTATGTGTTTGATTTCGAGGTGACACACATTCTAGGTGACAGGCGTGTGGGCGTGCACCATGTGAACTGTGATTTTTGTTATTTCTGTGGTACTGTGTAGTTACCTTAACTTATCTGAAATCATTAAATCTCTACGTACTAGAGTTACCGATCTGTGATTATGTCAGAAACCATATCTAGGCTACATGCTTATCCTGTTGGGACCCACTGAGGTCATTTTTGTTGTTGAGTAATCTGCTTTCATTGTATTACATACTCAGTCACACGCATTCACATGTATATCATATCTCAGTCTCTGTTATTATTTATTGTTGCATCATATCACTATTTTCGGACTGGTATCATGACATTGTGAGCCCGAGAGACTGGAGAGATTGATGACTGGGTGAGGCCGAGGGCCTGATTGTGAGGATGATTATGGGATCGGGTTGTACACCACAACAGATCAGATTGGCTTACTATAGCACGTAAGTTGTCCGTGCAGCACGTGAGTTGTCCGTACGATTCCATATATTGATATTATGGCACGTGAGTTATCCATGCAGTACGTGAGTTATCCATACGGATTATGGCACTTGGATTGTAGGAGCCCCCACGGAGTCTGCACACCCCCAGTGAGCGCAGGTACTTACTATGTGCGAGTGCTGAGTGTCAAGTGACTTGGAGGACTGAGTGAATTGATACTCTGAGAGTATTCATATGATCTTTATCACTGATTTGCATCACATTTGGCATGCGCACTTGACATACAGGCATAGAGATGCATTTTTCCTCATGTTGTATAGTATTATGTCATTTATGTTCTCACATACATTTTGACATATGCGCATAGAGAAATATCTTACACTTACTATGTGAAAGGAAAATGAAACATCTTACTTATTGTTGAAAGGATTTGGGAAAAATCACAATTTTCAAACTTACTCGTATTTTGGATTTTTTGGTAAAAGATTTGGGTTTTCACTAAGATACTTGAAAAGAAATGCCTATTATTCTGGAACTGTCAATGAACTGATCATTTTATTTCTGATATACTCGTTTGTTACCTGTACTATGCTGTATGAACTGTTGTGGAATATTGGTGTTGGACCCAACCTTTTTGTTAGCTCGTTACTACTTTCACTCTAAGGTTAGGTTTGTTACTTATTGAGTACATGGGGTCGGTTGTACTCATACTACATTTCTGCACCTTGCGTGCAGATGTTGGCTGTTGATGTTGCTGTGTTCGATGGAAGCTAGATTTGAAGATGTACATGCATCTCGGTTGTAGCTGCCTTTTGTTCGTGGTAACCTTAGATCTATACAATTTTTGTTTATGTATTTTTTTCAAACAGATGATGTATTTATTTTATTTCAGCTTTGTAAACTATATTCTTAGAAGCTCGTGATTTGTACTACCAGTTCTTGGAGAATGTATAAGATTCAGATATTTCTTTACTTAATCTCTTTATTAATTGTTATTGGAATTGGTTAGTGGTTAATTGTCTTACCTAACGGGTTGGGTTAGGTTCCATCACGACTAGTAGATTTGGGATCGTGACAAGGTGGTACCAGAGCTCTAGGTTCATAGGTTCCATCATCTTGCGGATCGGTATGATGACGTCCATACCTATTTTTGAGAGGCTACAGGACATTTAGGATATACTTCCTATCTTTCTTTCCTTATCGTGCGGCATTGATTCATCTTGAAGTGTAACTCTTTAAATTCCTTCCACACATTCATATGTGCATGTGAGCGCTCGATATCGGTTATGATTCTATGAACAAGGTTCGAGATGTGTATTCGGTGTTTTGGTGATAGGCTAGTCTGGAGGACTGAAGCCATGGTTAGACCGCAGCTTAAGCCCGGTAGCTTCAGTGGTAACTTTTATATTTTGATTCATATGGTCGGTAATGTCCCTACGAGTGGAATTTGTGGCTCGATGAGTGGTAGAATGGCTTTGTGATGAGTATGATGTGACTGCGGGATATGTTAAGACGATTTAAATGCGACGAGAAGTGTTTCCTTGAAATGTAAAGGAGGGGCCATTGGGTGCTTGATTTTTATTTTGATGTGACGTACAGTCTTAAGTATGAGTGCATTGAAGGATCCTTTCTGTTGCTTAATGCTAGAACGAAATAGGTTCTCATGTATTATTGTCAAGATCCGACTCAGGTAGATTAGGTGATTGCTTAGTAGTTGTAGTTGTGAAAGGGTATAAATAGATGTTAGTTTGAGGTAATCTATGGATATGTGGTTTTTATAACATTGTGGGGGGGCTTTCTTTGCTACCAATGGGGTATATTCGTGCGATTTGAGTTTGGATCGGTTGTAACAGTTGATCTGACAATCACGAGGATGAATGCGAGATTTGCAGATGATTTGAGGTATTATATGGTTTGTGTTACATGAGCTTACGAACGACTTAGTTGAATTTCAGTGTGGGATTCTGGCAGTAATAGAGTATGGGTATCGTTATGTTATCGAGTGTTTTGTTATGTGGATTTGAGTCAAGTGGGGGAGTCTGCTATCGACGAGTTGATTGCACGGTTATGTATTATATTGGTTTCAGTTCGGGGTACTTATAGAGGTTGATATCGAGGATGACTCAGGTAATGGAAATTCGGGATATAGGTTGTATTACACTCTATGGGTATATGGGAATCATAAAATAATTGAGTGATTATTCGTGAAGGGTGTAGTGTACATGGAGTAGAAATCTTCTCAGTTGCTTAGGAGTGTGGGTTACTCCCTTGGTTATTGGTGTGCTAATGGGGCACGGGTCGTTCGGTCCGTTTGGTTGGTTTAATTGAGATTTGAGTAGAGTGGATGATTCTCGAGAATGGTTCTGATTGATTCAAGATTTATATGTAGCGATTTGGAATTTTCAATATTTGTATATGGCTAGAAACTGAGAGTTACATTGAATGGTGTCGGGACTTGTGGCATTTGTATAACGTTATGGATTATGCATTTCAGTATCAAGAAGGTGAAGGAAATAGTTTTAGCTTCACATAAGGTCTCCTTAGAGTGGGTGTCGCGGTTGTGGTGCTTTGGGGGTGCTTAATAGGGAAGTCAGCGGCTTTTGGGCCTTAGGGCATTGTGGTTTTATACTAGGGTCTCTTGTGTGGTGAATTTTGGTTAAGGATCGTGGTGTTCCAGCAAGGAGAAGTATCAATTTGAAGGAAATTTGGAAGGGATTTGGAGAAATAGGACAGTGTGGTAGTAGGTTGGATCAGCACAGTAATAGATATAATCAGTCTTTTAGGTACCTATGATGTGGCTAGTCACCACAGGTATTTCATGGCAATGCTCTTGGGTTTCGGCGACCTGCGTGACTGGGTTGAGTTAGAGAGATTCGGTTCTGATATCTTGGTTATGTGCAAATGAATTTCAAAGAGTTCTCAATGGTTTTTACCACGGTTCGAGGAGTATATTTCCTACCGGCATGAGGAATATGTTGCGTATTGGGATTTTCTCCGGGGTGAGATCAAATGGAAGGTTTTTGACTGATCAGGTATGTATTCTGCTTGGGACTTAGAGTTGATTATGAGATTCTTATACTCTTCATATGATGGCATAGTAGATGCGGTGTTGTGTGGGATTGAGATTTGCATGTGCAAGGTCACATGTCAGTTTGGAAGGGAAAGGCATAGATTCGTAGGCAGCATGGACGGTTTCAGATGACTAGGTAACTGATATTACTAATCGGAATGGCTTAATGAGAGTATACATTTCAGAAGGGGCAATGGATTTTGATTTATGGATACTTCACTGGTACTGCGACACTCTTCTGGTTGATCGACTGCTGATATTCAAATTTTGCTATGTGGCACGGAAGAATTTTAGAAGTATTTCTCATGGAATGATCGTGTATGAGAGATGTGTTAGACATTCTGGCGATGGATTTGGGATCAGATATGGTAATTCGTGTGTTCTATGGATTTGGAGACTAGGAGTTCTCAGGAGCGGATTGTTTCATGGTT